>OZ002737.1:25218789-25293065 GCA_963924305.1 Polygonum maritimum | reverse complement strand
ACAAGGTGGCACAACTCTTCGCTACCCATTGAAGAAGCCCAAGGAGATTGTTGAGGGAAAGTTTAAGAGGTTCTTGAAGCTCTTGCAAGGTTTGAACATCACCATCCCATTCACGATGCTCTAAGTGAGATGCCATCCTATGCAAAGTTCTTGAAGGAAATCTTGATCAAGAAGAGGTCGATTGTGGAAATGCAAGATGAGGTGAAGATCTTAGAGCTACCTCAAAAGCTAGGTGATCCCGGAAGATTTGCAATTACCGTGGGGATTGGATCCCAAAACTTCAAGGCTCTTTGTGATTTAGGAGCAAGCATATCGGTTATGCCCATGAGCATATGGAGAAGGGCTAACCTCGGAGATATGGAACCGGTTGACATGAGTCTTACTATGGCCGATGGTTCATCCACGAAGGCTACGGGAATCTTAGATGACGTCCCGGTTAGAGTTGGGAGGTATTTTGTCCCCGATGATTTCGTGATCTTAGATATGAAAGAAGATCCGTTGGTGCCCATCATACTTGGAAGGCCGTTTCTAGCCACGGCGGGTGCCAAATTTGATGTGAGAAATGGGAAAGTGACTTTCGAGATTGGCGAGGATAGGGTGGAGTTCCATTTCAACAAGGCTCTTAATGAGCCGGATGCTTTGGCGATTTTAAAATTGGAGGAAAGTGCCAAGCGTAAGAGAGAGGAGTTGGAACCCACAAGAGAGGAAGAAGCACCTTGAGAAATCATGACATGATCAATGTTCAAGAGCAAGAAAGAGAGTTGCTAGATCCATTGGAGAACCATGAAGAACCAAGAGATAAAGATAGCCCAAAAAGCCATGAAGAGTATCCTTCTCTATATCCTTTTGATGTGGGAGACTCTTATATTTGTTTAAGTGACTTGAAAGAGGATCTAGAGGATGGTTACCTTTGTTTGAGTGATTTGCAAGAAGACTTGAGTTATAATGTCATTGAGTCCCCTAGAAATTCTTTAGATTTTTGTGGTGTAGGTAATGAAGATCGCGAAGAGAAGGAGCAAGAAATGCAAACTTACACTTTGGAGGACAAAGGAGAATTTGGAGACCACACTTTCATCAACCACAAATAGTGGTATTATGGCTATGAGGGGCGTGGCGAAGGACACGACAAGGATGATCAATTCACCATTTTTCACCCTCCGTGAAGGGTAGAGGTTAGAAGTCAAGCTAGTGACTTAAAAGAAGCGCTCCTCGGGAGGCAACCCGAGCTTAGTAGGTTCATTTTCGTAGTTTCTAGTTTGTTTTTCATTGCCTTAGCTTAGATTCTTTCTAATCTCTCCTTAGCATGTGTTTTGTGGAATTGTGTGTTGTGTGAGCTTCATGATTGTGTGTGGTATTAGTGAAAATAATAAAAGGACTTATTGGTAGAGAATTACCAAGAAAAGGGAATTTTTAGAAGCCAAACCGAGTCGGACCGAGGTACCCAGTACCTCGGGCCCGATGTTGTGACGTCGGTCCGGCTTGGACGGTCAACATTGGTCTTGATTTTGTGGAAATGCCTATTATACCCCTCTGACCTAACTTTGTCTTCTTACCCATTTAAAGCCTTCTTTCCCATACCTACCACCCATCACCCTCATAACCACCTTCCCAAAATACCAAGCTCCCTTCAAAAACCCCCAAATCGATCCATCACCTCCACCATTCTCGAACCCCAAGCAAATTCCACATCAAATCTCGATCCAACCCCTAGCATCCCCAAACATCGATCCAAAAGCCAAAAATCCCAACAAATCCCATAGTTCTTCATCCCTCTTCTAGATCTAGAGGAGAATTTGAGTTCTAAGAAGTTGATTGCTAGAGGTCTTTGTTTCTTCAAATTTGGTATGTGAATCTCAATCTCTACTTGATTCTTTGTGAATTTCATGCTTTCATTGCTAAATTTGAGATTTGCCATGATTGAGTGAGCTTAGACCTTGAGCATCCATGGTGATTTTGCATGCATAGTGGAATTTGTGCTTAATTATTGATCATGCATGATAGGACCAACTTGGAACTTCGATTGATGATGAGAAATGGTTGATTTTGGATTTTAGGAGCATGATAGAGTGATTTTTGGGTGAAATAGGTAGAGAAGTCGATTTTAGGTTCGGACCGAGATGCCCAGATCTCGGGACCGATGTTGCGTAGTCGGTCCAAGACTCGGACCGAGGTTGAGTAACTCGGACCCGACGTCTTGTGTTGGTCGGTCCTATGCTATTTGGCTTTCTCTTGTGTGAGCTTTAGGATTCATGAGTTTGATTGTTAGTTAAGGCTTGTTTATCATGATATATCTTGTAGCTTGACCATTGATATGTGATTTTTGGTTCATGCATGTTGGATTTTGTGGATTGAGTGTCTTAAGAGCAAGTATGGGGTCATTTCCTTGTGTGATGAGTTGTTTGTTGTGAAAGCATGTGACCTTGTTGTGGTTGTATAGATCTTATCTTGTAGTTCTTTTCTTTGATTGTGTGTAGGTACCATGACAACCCGAGCATCTTCTTCAAGAATGGAGAAATCAACAAGAAAGTCCAAGAAGTCGTCAAAGAGGGTGCAAAGGATGGATGATGTGCGCTTCGAGGATGATGATGTAGCTAGGGAGTATGAGCGACTCATGGGTCTATCTCACCACGCTCGGTGGTTAGATTGGGAGTCAATTAAGAAGATGAACATGGATGAGGCTCTTACCCGGTGCTATTCTCACATCGGTCTCAACGTGATGCTAAGATGGGACAACACTCACTATCCCGCCTTAACATCCGAGTTTATGGCGTCATTCAAGTGCACATATGAAGGAGCCGAGAGTGAGGGCATGATCTCCTTCCAAATGGGCAACGAGTTGCAAGAGATCTCTCTCCGGAATTTGGCTACCTACCTTGGGTTCCCCTTTCCGAGAGATGAGGCTTTTGTGGACAATGAGAAGGTGGACTATCTTTGGAGGTTTGTAGCCGGAAGAAGTGAGATGAGGAAAGGCGCATCAACAAATGAGATAGCAAGTCCACTCTTCCGAGTCATGATCCGAGCTTTGGGTTGTGCCATCTTTGCTAGGCACGAGCTGAGCAAGCCAATGAAGGAAGAGGCCATGTTGCTCTATGAGATGTTGTTTCACAATGATAAGCCAATGAACCTCACATGGGAATGGGTGAAGATGGTGAGGGATTTCCAAAGTTCCTCATGGATCTATTTTGGAGGCATGATAGCCCGCTTGGCTCATCGTCTTGAGGTGGATTTGTCTACCTGCACGCCGGCCCCGAATGGTGTAGAGTTTATGGACCTTAAGTATTTTGGAGGCATGTGAGGTGGACTATCTTTGGAGGTTTGTAGCCGGAAGAAGTGAGATGAGGAAAGGCGCATCAAAAAATGAGATAGCAAGTCCACTCTTCCGAGTCATGATCCGAGCTTTGGGTTGTGCCATCTTTGCTAGGCACGAGCTGAGCAAGCCAATGAAGGAAGAGGCCATGTTGCTCTATGAGATGTTGTTTCACAATGATAAGCCAATGAACCTCACATGGGAATGGGTGAAGATGGTGAGGGATTTCCAAAGTTCCTCATGGATCTATTTTGGAGGCATGATAGCCCGCTTGGCTCATCGTCTTGAGGTGGATTTGTCTACCTACACGCCGGCCCCGAATGGTGTAGAGTTTATGGACCTTAAGTATTTCAAGAAAGCTAACATCATCAAGGAGAAGCAAGTGACCGGTGCCACCACCTATCTAGCCCCTCACTCCAACTTCGACAAGGTGCACATTCCTTTGAGGCGGGCAAGGAGAATGCTTATGGAGAGCCGGAGGGGACACTTGAGTGTAGAAGACGAGAACAACATATTCGTTTCACTACCCCACAATCTTCCCCGGACACCGAACAAGAAGAAGAGCCCAACCAATATGAGTTTGCAAGGAGAGAGGACATGGATGTTGACCCACCTCAAGAAGAAGAAGAAGATGGCGGATACCACAACTTGCTCACCGATCATGCACCAACACTACTCGACCGAGGTGCAAGCCACGTCGGGCCCGACGTCCATCAACGTCGGTCCGATGTATTTTTGCCCGATCCGGTTCCGAGCCATTTCGAGAGGGGCGAGGGAAGTGGAGCAAGACAAGAGCCACCAAGCTATGGAGGGAACGAGGGTTATGCCCAATGGTATGGGCCCGGGATGGTCTTCCCCGAACCTCAACAATCGGTGGACATGAACTTCCTAGCCAACCAATTGGCTCACCTCCAACTCCAACAATCTAGCATGCTACAAGAGGCACACCAACTCAACCTTCAACAACAACACCTCAACTTCCAACAACAACAACTTTCTCACCACCAAGAAGACTTCCAAGCCCAATTTGAAGAAGTAAACCGCAACATTGCTTACACGAGGCGTGAAGTGGATGACTTGAGAGCGGTCGAGGATCAAAGATGGAGCATTCAAGAGAGCTTCAACGAATGGATGACCGGGAATTTCTCTTCCCGTGATGAACAATGGACGCGCCCCGCCCCACAACTCCAACCGCCAAGTCAAGATCCTTTCCATGCCCATGTGTACGAGAGAGAGGCACGCACGGCTCCAAAGGGGACGCCGCCGAGGACACCCTCCAAACTAAGCCTCAACATGCCATTCAAAAATAAGGAATTATGAGCTCTCTTGACTCTTCTCTTGTACTTTTTGAGTTTTGCTTTCTTTGTTTTGATGAGGACATCAAAATTCTAAGTATGGGGTGGGTTAGTAGCTCATAGTTCCATGTGTAGTTTCATGTGTTTCTCTTGTTTTGTTAAGGGATGTTTTTCTTTTGGATAGTGGCATGATGTGATGATTGAAATTGATGGTTTGAATGGATGTGTTTGTTTTATTTTTTTGAGAAAAAAGTTCGAAAAATCCATAAAAAGGTGAAAATTTTCGTGTGAAAACAACAAAAAGATTTTGATTTTGGACTAGGAATTCCCATCTTAGATGTCCATATGAAGGGTAATGATGATGTGAGCATGTAAATTCCTTTGCATATTTTTGGGTAGTTTAACCTCTAAATGGATGTTGTTTTTGAAGTGATATGATATCTTGCATGTTTTTATTGAGCACATGAGTTCTAGGATAAGTTTTGATGCGACTAAGCTTGAGTGACCCTTGTGAGATGATTTTTGGCCATTTTAGGGATGATTGTTCATATTTGCATATCCCTCATTTTCTTGTGTGATTAGCTCATGCATGCTTTGTAAAACTTGCTATTGAGGTGTTTATCTATTTTCCAAGACCAATATGAGATTTGTTCTATGCTTTGTTACATTGATTTGAACTTTATTTCATTTAGTCACAAAATGTTCCATATCCTACCTTGAAGATAAACCGTTGTTTGTAGCCCCGTTTTAGCCTTAGACCTTTGTTTGAAACTCCTCAAAAATATGATTCTTAGCCGTTATGACTTGACCCTTATGGGATTGGACTTTAGTGAGAGGTTTTGGAATGTATTTGGAGAATTGAGATTCTCTTTGGTGAAGGGCAAGAAAGGATGTTATAAACCAAGTGGGTAGTGCATCTTTGTTGTGAAGAAAGATGAAAATGTTGGAAAAAGTAGTAGATTGAAAGCAAGGTGCTTAAGTGTAGAAAAGGGCACCGACCGAGTTAAAGTGCACATCGGGCCCGAGTTGTAGTGCAAGTCGATCCTAAGTGGAAAAGTGTGAAAAATCCAACAAAAAGTTTAGTGCAAAGATGAAGTGGGATGTTAAGTGAAAAGTGGGTTGAGAAAAGAAAAGAAAAGAAAAATCAAAGTCTTTTGGATGAGTGAAAGTTGAAAGTGGAAGAATTTGGTGAAGTTGGTGAGAGACTAGAAAGTTCAATCCCCATTGTAAGCACCACAAGACCAAAGTGATTCCCACCTTGAGAAACACCAAAAGCCCCATTACAACCCGGCCGAATGGAACCTCTTTGAGAACCTCCATTGAGCCAAGTTCATATTCTTTGTGTGCATTGTAATAGGCATCTCTAGAGTGGAGGGATCGGAGGCAAACAACCTCGATCTCCTAAGGATCAACACTTATTGGCTGAATTGGGGTGGAATCACCCAAGTCTAGATAGGGGAGGAACCCAAAAACCCAAGACCGATCTACCAAATTTGCCTAGTTCGAGTTACCCAGTACATCGGGCCCGACGTCCCCTATGTCGGTCCCGGCCAATTCTCCTCGATCCAACCTCGGACCGAAGTGACCAGTGTCGGTCGAGGTGTTCTCTTTGATTTTCCTTATTTTTGCCTTTCTTTTACCTCTTTTTAGTCTTTTTGGTACACTCAACGCACGAACTCCCGTGTGTTCGACACCCTACCTCTTTTACTACAATTGGGGTTCGGTTTATAAATTTAAATTTTGAGACCCTCCGATCCGGAACCCATCAACCACCTTAAGAGTCACTTCAGGATGTAGCTTCCAAGACACAAGCTCTCAGTCCGAGACAATATCTTCAGTTTCTCAAGCATTACTTTTGCACGACAATGAGTGTAAGCTCTTGGTTTGTGACTTCAGTCGAGTCTATGCTATGGGCTAGCGACTTCGATTAGGCTAACACCCGATGCTCACGGTTATCGTCAAGTTAACATGCCTAAGGCTACACAACTTCGATCACACCAACGCTGGCGGCAAGAAGCTTCGGTCCGGTCCGTGCCTATAGCTGACGACTTCGATAGAGTCCGTGCCTCTAGTAAACGCTTCTGTCTTGTAGACATCTGCTGTCCAGAAACTCAATCGCTCATATCAACGAACAACTCTTGCAAATAATGAAGATTCGTATCAAAGGCGTGAAATCCATCTTGCCCATCTCGTCGCCTCAACAACCAAGATGAATTTGGGGTATTGTTGGACCCAGAAATAATCCAAGCAGGAAGCAAACCAGTACCAGAGAAGTCCCAATGCCTTGCAGCTACAAGGTACCCAGGTTTTAGCCAAAGAAGTATCAAGACCTAAGTGGTAATTCTTTGCTACCTCTTCAGAGTAAGACAAGACTTGCGGCGAAAGGAAAGTCGGTTGAAGAAGATAGATCCGAGGCAACAAGATAGAATCTTTCCAAGATATCTTCTAATATATGATAGATTCGCTGCCAGAATGGATAAAGAGTATTCAAGATATAAGATAGATTTTCCGGAAGACTTGTTGGTTAAGATAGATTTATACCTTGTATAAGATAGAATTCCTAATTTTTGTCTATAAATACCCATGTAACCCACGAAATTGGGGAGGATAGATGAGGGATCATAGCATATCAGCTCAGATCACACACCATAGCCCTCGCCAGAGGCATGCTGTTGGATCGTTAGTACTGAGGGACGTCCTTTACTTTGGTAAAGGCGTCCTTAGATTAGGCGTCCCTACGAGGAGTAGGGGCGTCCTTAAGTAATGCAGCGGAAATTAAGTACTAAACAGATAATAGATGAACGCAGTGAATTATAGAGGAACCACTCAAGACCAAGTAGTCCTTGAGTGTAAACCTCTACCTCCTTGGAGGATTTTGAATAGTTCTTTCCTTTCTATTGAACGTCCTTACAGTTGTATTGGCGAGTCTTTACAGTTCTCTGGCACTTAGCTTTTCCCTAAGTCCACTAGTAAAGGACTCCTCTAAGCCTACAACTTAAGCGAGTTCAATCTACTAAAGGACTCTATTCCTACGTTCTGCAGTACTTTGCAGAACTCTCTTTCTCTCTTTTTGGGTTTTCTCTTACAAACTGTTTTTGTGATTTGGTTACAAGTCTCACTCGATCTAACACAAGTTCTAGCACTGTTCTTGAGTTAGTTCTTCGTGTTCTTGAGTGAGTCGCTTTCTCTTTGATTCTCTCTGAATATTCCTGAAAGTGTTGGCGTCACAATAAATGCCTTGGGGCTATTTATAGGACTTGGGGAAGGGCGTCATTTCTCTGGGACGATCATGCCCTTCATGGACGTGGCTACAGGATCTTCCTCCATGTAGTAGGGCGGTGATGAGGAAGCTTCCTACATCCAGCTGTGTATGATGAACTTCGCTACAGGATCGGCCGCCACGTGTTGATGGACTCTGTAACAGGATCGTCCGCCACGTAGTGTTGGACTCTGCTACAGGATCGGTCTCCACGTGTCCTTGGATGATCAAACATTGTCGAGTGATGTCATCCTGTCAGCTAGTAAGTAAGGACTCCTTTCTTGCGTTCCTACTTGCTTGGGACTACGTCCTTGCTCAAGTAGTCCTGGCTGGTGCTTACTTCCTGTTGGCTAGCATCCCTAAGCTTGTGGGACGCTCATACACTTGGACAACTTTATTAGAATCAAAGTGAGTTTGTCATATCAAAACTAAGGGACGGTTGTGTGGAACACTAACAAGTACGCAAGCGTTCTTGATAGCGTCCCAACAATTTCCCCCTTTTTGATGCTGACAAACTGTTCAGCAAAACAGTTTTGACATTGGAACTTAGCGTGCATGAAAACTTATAGGCGTCCCTTAATACTTAGAGAAATTTTAATAAGCACAAGTTTCAATCTTTGATTCTCTAGCTTTTGGATTTTAAGGAGAGAGTCGCGTCCTAGAAAAGTTTCTAAGCGTCCTCTTTTATTCTAGCATGGGCGTTCCTTAGACCTTTCACTTAATAGTTCCCCCTTAACACTTGCTTATTCTAGATAACTAATTTGTAGCGCATCTCTGCAAAACTACACTTCCCCCTTTTAGCATCATCGAAAAGGATAACAAGTGATAAGGACGTTAGCACAAACACATAACTAAAGGCAGTGGAACGCTTAAACAAACACATGCAAGCAAATAGTGGAATTGCCATTCAAACAAAATTAGAGTTATTACAAACCAAGGTCATAAGTTTGAAGTTCAAAAGAAGCAAAGGCAATTTAATAGGGGATGAAAGGGGTTGTGGCAATCATTGAGAACGGCTGTTGTCTTGATAAAACTTGAGCAATTGTTCTTGAAGTTCAGCAGCCTTGGAGAACGCAGATGATAAGTCCTTTAAGGCAGAGAAAATAAGGCACTGGTTGTCCATTATTGCACCCATGAGTTCTGCTGGGGGATGCTGGGCAATGTTAGCACGGGCAGAACGGGGCAGAGGACCTGTGCTCGAAGACGGAGCGTCCATTGGAATAGCTGGAGGAGAAGAGGACCCTAAGAGCATTTGATCAAGGGTTGTAAGATCTACTGCGGGCTCTTGATCTTGAGGGGACTCTTGAGGCGTGGAATTAAGCCTTGCGGCCTCAGCCTCGGCAGCTAGGCGTTCTTCTTCTGCTTTCAGTCTAGCTTCCTCAACCTCAGCTTCTAACTGTTTCAGAACGGACGGGAGCTCTTCATTATGCCTTATCTCAACAAGTCCTTTCTTGGCATTCCATTTTAAGCCAAGTTCTTCAGAAGGAGCGCTCTCATCGTAAGCGTCCTGGGACTGCAAGATTGCCTTTACGACTCCAGGGTAGGGCAAGGCGTGCCTCTTCCTTCCACACTTGGCCATGTGTTGCATAGCAATTCTGGCTAAGTTGATTGGGCGGCGTTCAAGGATTGCGTCAATTAAGATTATGTCGTGAGTTTGCACAATTGAACGCTTCTCCTGCCTTGGAACAATGGCGCAACAGATGAAGTAGTGAACGATTGCGCCAACTTTGCTCAAAACGTGAGCTACCCTGTCAAGTCCCATAGGCCTTTTGCCCTGAAAGATGTGCTCAACCAGAGGAAGTTCTTGATCAGTCGTTTCAAAGCCGCCTTCAGGAAGTGAGCTAAGAGCATCGGATGGTGGCTTGCGTGGACTAAGACCAAGGAAGGAGCGCATTTGGCGCTCTGTGACTGAAGCTTTCTCACCTTCAATTTTGAAGTGGAGGGAGCCATCTTTTGCCTTGTAGCGCAAATCCCTGTAGAACGCCTTCACCTGTTCTTTGTCAACAGTTGTCGGCGCTGGTCCAACGTTCTGCCATCCTTGGAATTTCAGAAGCTCGAGGAACTCCTGAACGGCTTCATCGTCGAAGGAGGCTAGCCACTCTTCAGAGTAAATAAGAGGGCTCAGGACTTTAACCGGCACATCAGCGTTCTTCCTTTTGCGCTTGCCCTTAGGGGACTCAGAGTCCTCATCATGATCTGACTCATCTTCTGCTTTCTCCGAGTCACTGTCAGAAGCGTCCTTTGAAGGAGCGTCCTCTGTGCCTTGTTCTTTTTCTGCATCGCCACCAGCTGTGGCTTGACCGGCACCTAAGGTCTGACCTTGGGACGTACCCTCGGCGTTCTGTTGATGAAGTCCACTAGAGACTCATTGAGAACGATAGGTTTTGGCTTCTCTATGTAGTGGGACTTGACAAGCTTTCTACGCTTCCCGCCGGTAGAAGATCCGGCCACGTTCAACTGTCTGTGAGACATGTTTTCAGATGAAGTGTAGAGAGAGAAAGTCGCCGGAGTTCTAGAGAGAAGTCAGAGCAAATTTGAGAGCGAGAAAGTGGTTGAGCGTAATAAATTTGATTGCGACTGTTCTGGCCTTATATAGAGGAAGCGGTGGCACAAATGGTAATTAACACTGTTTTACTGTGCGACACGTGGCAAAACTTCCCCCTTAAAAATTGAGCAAAAGCAACGGTCACTGTTCACACTTTCAGAAGTTCAAAATTCTGACTCTTCAACTTCTCCTCAACAACTGAACTGGCGTCCTTTGCAACAAACACTGAGCGTCCTCTCATACTTAGCAAAAATTTACCTCTTTAAGCAAACTTCTTCAAGCAAACCAACAACCAACTTACCGTTCTTGTGATCACCTTTCGAACCAGTTGAGAACAACGCAAGTATGTCCCGTAAAAGAAAATATGAAGCTCATAGGACGATTTTGCGGAGTTCTCGGCTAGGGTAAGCTTAGAGTTCCCATCATTTCGGCTTATAATGAAGGTTGGGTGATCAGGGATACTCTTTTCAAGACAAAATAGAGAAAATTTGAATGGCGTTCCAAAGTAGCAAACACATGAAGTTTTAGACTAGCGTCCTTGTAGATATGAATTCAATGCATAACAGTCCTTAAACACTTAGAATCTACAAAACATAGCCAATCATTGAGAGAATAGTAGAACGGGACTTGCTACTTAAAAGTTATCATCCCCAAGAGCAACCTGAGATGCTCAAAGGGACGTCTATCAAGTACCTTAGTGAAAATATCAGCTATTTGGTCTTCAGTTCTTACATGCTCCATACTAATGAGTCCTAGTTCTACATTGTCACGCAAGAAATGATGCGTTATATGAATATGCTTTGTGCGTGAATGAAAAACAGGATTCTTAGAAATTTCAATAGCATTTGTGTTATCACAACGAATGGGAATAGTTTCAAGATTGATACCGTAGTCCTCTAGTTGATATTTGATCCAGATAACTTGTGAACAGCACGAGGCAGCAGCAACGTACTCGGCTTCCGCAGTTGAAAGCGCCACAGAGTTCTGTTTCTTAGATCCCCAAGAGACTAAGCATGAACCAAGGAACTGCGCCATTCCTGAAGTGCTTTTCCGATCAATCACATGACCCGCATAATCAGCGTCCGAGTAGCCAACAAGCTTGAAGGACGTCTTCCTGGGGTACCAAAGACAAAGATCGTCGCGTCCTTTGAGGTAGCGAAAGATCCTCTTGACTTCTTGCATGTGGGACTCCTTTGGGTTTGCCTGGAAGCGTGCACACAAGCAAACGGCAAACATAATGTCGGGACGGCTTGCGGTCAAGTAGAGCAAAGAACCAATCATCCCTCTGTAAAGTTTTTGATCAACGTCCTTTCCCTGTTCATCAGCGTTGAGACGCGAGTTGGTAGAACAAGGGGTTGCAACAGGTTTGGACGTATTCATCCCGTACTTCTCAAGCATTTTACGGACATATTTTTGTTGGTGAATGCGCGTCCCTTCCTTGAGTTGATTGATTTGAAGTCCCAAGAAGAAATTGAGTTCTCCAATGAGGGACATCTCAAACTCACTACTCATTAAGGACTTGAACTCATCTACAAGCTTCATGTTAGTACTACCAAAGACTATATCATCAACATAGACTTGGGCAATCAAAATGTCCTTGTGAACTTTCTTTATGAACAAAGTTTTATCAATTGAACCTCTAGTGTACCCATGAGACAAAAGAAAGGACGCAAACCTGTCGTACCATGCACGAGGGGCTTGCTTGAGTCCATAGAGCGCTTTGTCCAAGTAGTACACATGATCTGGGTGAGAAGCGTCCTCAAAACCAGGCGGCTGAGTAACGTACACTTCCTCCTTTAGCTTTCCATTGAGAAAGGCAGTCTTGACGTCCATTTGAAATAACTTGAATCCTTTGTGAGCGGCGAAGGCAATGAGAAGACGAACGGCTTCAATTCTAGCAACAGGAGCAAAGGTCTCATCATAGTCTATGCCTTCCTCTTGCTTGAATCCTTGAGCCACCAGTCTTGCCTTGTTCCTTGACACACGTCCACTCTCATCAAGCTTATTTCTGAACACCCATCGCGTCCCTATGATATTTTTGCCTTTGGGACGTGGGACGAGAGTCCAAACTTTGTTCCTTTCAAACTGATTGAGTTTTTCTTGCATTGCTTGAATCCAGTCAGCGTCCTGGAGTGCTTCTTTGATATTCTTTAGCTCCACCATAGAAACAAAGGCATTGAATGCACAGAAAGCTAAATTTGCACTCTGGGACTTGCTTGCAGCTGACCTTGTTTGAACTCCTTGAGAAGGATCAGAAACAATTTGAGAAGTTGGGTGATCCCTAGAGAAGAGGAACTCCCTTTGAAACAAATGAGCAAATCTTGGATCAATGTCTCCATCAGAATCATCACTTCCACTTTGAGCATCGTCCTCAATGTGTTCCCCCTCAGAGAGAGCGTCCACACTTTGACGTTGCTCGCCTTGTTGACTTGATTCAGCTACATCTTGTTGAACTGGGGATTCACTACGAGAGGGAACTCCTTGAACAACACTGGGAGCGTCCACTGAGACTTCTTCAGGATTTGGAGATGCGTCCTTAGAAACATAGTATTTTCCAGAGGTCCAATCTTCAGCTTCATCTTCAGAGTCGTCCTGTTGTTGTATCGCAGAGCGTTCTTTCTTACTTGGCTTTTCTTTGTGAGAAGAACGTTCCTTGAACACAACATGAATACTCTCCTCAAGCTTTAGAGTCCTTTTGTTGAAAACTCTATAAGCTTTGCTGGTAAGAGAGTACCCAAGGAATATGGCTTCATCACTCCTTGCATCAAATTTTCCAAGTTTTTCTTTATCATTGTTATGAACGAAACATTTGCAACCAAAGACTCTGAGATAATCAATGCGAGGCTTCTTTCCATTCAACAGCTCATTGGACGTCTTCTTCAGCAGAGGACGGATCATGGCACGATTGATGATATAACATGCTGTAGCAATAGCTTCCGCCCAGAAGTACTTTGGAACGCTATTTGCCAAGAGCATAGTCCTTGCCATATCCTCTAGCGTCCTGTTCTTTCTTTCCACAACTCCATTTTGTTGAGGCATTCTTGGAGCTGAGAAATTGTGAGAGACTCCATGTTGATCACAGTAGGCCAGGAACTCTGAATTTTGGAACTCCGTTCCATGGTCTGATCTTATGGCTTTGAGAGATGTCTCAAGAGCAACTTCCACTTGTTTGATGAATACTTTGAACGCATTGAAACAATCTGCTTTTGACACCAAGAAAAGAACCCAAGTGAATCGAGAAAAATCATCTACAAGAACGTAAATGTACCTCTTTCCACCGTAGCTTAACGTCTTCATTGGTCCGCAAAGATCCATATGGAGCAGTTCCAAAGGCTTCTTTGTACTGACTTCGTTTTTGGACTTGAAAGACGTTCTTGTTTGCTTCCCTTTGATGCAAGCTTCACACTGTTCAACTTTCTCAGGATCAATTCGGGGAAGTCCTTTCACAAGATTTTGCTGGTGTAGCTTAAGAATTGTGCTTGGTCCAGCATGGCCAAGTCGGCGATGCCAGAGATCAGCGTCCTCCTTTGAAGCAAATAGACATAACTCTGATTTAGGCTTGAACTCCTGGTTAAAGATGTAGACATTGTTCTGGCGTACTCCTTTGAGAACGACTTTGTTTGATTTCTTGTTGATGACGAGGCACTCCTTTGAGTCAAATGTGACTAGATTTTCACCTTGATCACACATCTGAGAGACGCTAAGAAGATTGAAGCCAAGTCCTTCAACAAGACTGACATTTGTTGCTTTGATGGACGGGTTGAGAATAGCAGTTCCCGTTCCTTTGATCTTTCCTTTGCCCTTGTTGCCAAACGAGACAGTTCCTCCCGTGGCACTACTTTGGATAGAAGTGAGATGGATCTGGCTTCCTGTCATATGATTTGAGGCGCCGCTGTCAATGATCCATGGGCGTCCCCTCACTTCCACCTGCCATAACAACGTTAGTGTTTGGCGACCCAGGCAAGGTGTTCCTTACCTGGTTCGTTACAGAAATAGAACTCTGGTTCTGGCATGTAGTCATTAATATTCACATCATTTGAAATAGCATGCTTACGGAAAGAGTTCCTAGAGCGTCTAGAACGCCTAGGATTAGCCTTAGGAACGGACTTAGCATTTTCGTTGTTAGTCCTAGCAGCTTTTCCATTTTCAACATCTTCTTTGAGTTTTAAGCAATCATATTTGAAGTGATCTCCTTGTCCACAGTACCAACACGTCCTATAGTAAGTACCAAGATAGTACTTCTTATTGGGACGCTGAATCTTGATTTCTTTCATCTTTTGAGGATTACAAACGTTTGAACCGTTCCCTTTAGCAATCTTCTTGTAAATCTTATGACTTGTGGAGTTAGTGTAGTAGTCTTCCTTTCCTAATTCTCCACTTTCTAGAACTCTAATTCTTTCAAGAAGGTTTTTAGTTTTCTCCCTTTCAAGTTCCAGTTCAGAAGTTTTGCTTGCCTTAAAATCACTAGGAAGAGAGTTCTTAGTGTCATCTTCATAACCTAGACCTCTCTTAGCTGGGATAAAACCATAGGTCTCACTTCTTCAACTATGGGACTCTTACCCATCACTTTCACTTCTTCCCTAAGCTTAGCGTTCTCAAGTTTGAGACACATGATTTCAGTTTTTAGGGACTTAGTTTCATCACATGAAGACTCTAGTTGAATAGTCATTGTACTACAATTTTCACATTCAACTACAATGTTTTCGTCTTCAACTTCATCCATTCTTCTTTTCATAGCAAGACTTTCCTCCATTATTTTACCAATGAGTTTAAGCAATTTTGGTTTTGAACATTTTTCTAAAGAACGCATCATTGAATCATGAGTTACCTCTTGTTCGTTGTCGGAGGCGTTCTCTTCAACAACTGGGGCGCCCTCCACTGCCATGTATGCAACTTGATCGTCACGTTCATCATCACTTGAACTGAGATCATCCCAGGCAGCTGTACAGGCTCCAATGAGAGCTTTCTTCTTGTCCTTGGAGGACGTTCCCATAGTGCATTTTTTGGCAAAGTGTCCCTTTTTGTTGCATTTGTAGCACGTGAGTTCCTTCATTTCAGCCTCTGTGTACTTGGGACTCTCCTTTTTGTAGAACTTGCTCTTGCTACTATGCTTGTTCTTCTTGTTATAGTACTTGAGAGCCTTGTGAATAAGAGAAAGTTCCTCATCTGAGTCAATCTCTTCCTTTGGCTTTCTTTCTTTTTCTTTGGGACGCAAATTCTCAAGTGTTTCCTTGTTTTGCATCATCAATGCTAGATCTCTTTGGCCACGTAGGTACTCGGCGTACTCTGGTGTTGTGGACGCCAAAGCAAGATCAGTTTGAGAATTCTTTCCTAGCTGAGCCATGTCAGAGACTCTTGTTTCTTCGTACTGCCTGAGCTTCCCATAGATCTCTTCCATGTCTAGAGTTTTGTTGGCTGTATTTTCTTTGAACGTTGTCCTGTCAAAGTTCCAGACTCCGGTCAAACCATCAATGACCACTTGAACTCTATTCCTCATGGAGATTTCTGTTTCTGGGATGCCCAAGTTCCTCATCTTGGTGACAAGGGCCTCAAAGTGATATGAGTAGTCGTTCACCGTCTCATTTGGCAGCATGCTAAAAGCATAGAACTCCTTCTTGATTTTCAACTGGACGTCCTCCTTCATTTCAGCGGTTCCCACATGGAACTTCTCAAGAGCTTCCCACTGTTGTTTCGCTGTTGACAAATTGCTGACCCGAGTGGCGTCCCTCTCGCATAAGGACGCTTGAAGGAAACAAATAGCTTTTGCGTTGGTTTCCATCAGCTTAAACTCGTCAGGACCCCACTCGTCCTCCTTATCAGCTTTGTCAGCAGGAACTTTGAGATCTCCTTTCATGATAACCTTCCAGCATTGATAATTTTGACTTCTGCAGAAGTTTTCGAACCTTGTCTTCCAGCGATTGAAGTTACCGTCCGTTAGGCGCGGAGGCTTCACAAAAGAGATTCCAATGGGTTCCATGTCCATCTTTACCTGCAACTCAGTAAGAATCTAGAGCGCCTGCTCTGATACCAATTGTTGGATCGTTAGTATTGAGGGACGTCCTTTACTTTGGTAAAGGCGTCCTTAGATTAGGCGTCCCTACGAGGAGTAGGGGCGTCCTTGAGTAATGCAGCGGAAATTAAGTACTAAACAGATAATAGATGAACGCAGTGAATTATAGAGGAACCACTCAAGACCAAGTAGTCCTTGAGTGTAAACCTCTACCTCCTTGGAGGATTTTTGAATAGTTCTTTCCTTTCTATTGAACGTCCTTACAGTTGTACTGGCGAGTCTTTACAGTTCTCTGGCACTTAGCTTTTCCCTAAGTCCACTAGTAAAGGACTCCTCTAAGCCTACAACTTAAGCGAGTTCAATTTACTAAAGGACTCTATTCCTACGTTCTGCAGTACTTTGCAGAACTCTCTTTCTCTCTTTTTGGGTTTTCTCTTACAAACTGTTTTTGTGATTTGGTTACAAGTCTCACTCGATCTAACACAAGTTCTAGCACTGTTCTTGAGTTCTTGAGTTAGTTCTTCGTGTTCTTGAGTGAGTCGCTTTCTCTTTGATTCTCTCTGAATATTCCTGAAAGCGTTGGTGTCACAATAAATGCCTTGGGGCTATTTATAGGACTTGGGGAAGGGCGTCATTTCTCTAGGACGATCATGCCCTTCATGGACGTGGCTACAGGATCTTCCTCCACGTAGTAGGGCGGTGATGAGGAAGCTTCCTGTATCCAGCTGTGTATGATGAACTTCGCTACAGGATCGGCCGCCACGTGTTGATGGACTCTGTAACAGGATCGTCCGCCAGGTAGTGTTGGACTCCGCTACAGGATCGGTCTCCACGTGTCCTTGGATGATCAAACATTGTCGAGTGATGTCATCCTGTCGGCTAGTAAGTAAGGACTCCTTTCTTGCGTTCCTACTTGCTTGGGACTCCGTCCTTGCTCAAGTAGTCCTGGCTGGTCCTTACTTCCTATTGGCTAGTGTCCCTAAGCTTGTGGGACGCTCATACACACTTGTTGTCCTTTTGGTCACTGGCGTTCCTGAACACTTGGACAACTTTATTAGAATCAAAGTGAGTTTGTCATATCAAAACTAAGGGACGGTTGTATGGAACACTAACAAGTACGCAAGCGTTCTTGATAGCGTCCCAACACATGCACTGTAAACCCTAGAAGGGGGGTCATACCTTCATACATCCATTGTAAACCCTAGAACGGGGTACCATGTTTTTACACATTCATACGCTTTTCTCATCAATACAAACACAATTTTCGTTCTTCTCTTTGATTTATTTCGATCTAGGCCCGATTTAGGTCAAAGTTTCCTTTGGTAAATTTTGGCTCAAACAATACTCATGGCTACGTTGTTCTTTGATAACGCCTTAAGGCAATCCATGCTAATGCTCATATGATTTCCAAGCATTACAGGTGGAATACTTACACATCGACTACGCAAGAAAGGCTCATGCCAGCACCAGGCACTGGTTATTCACAAAACTTCAAAGTTCACAAGAAAGTGGTACACTATTCACCCAGCTTTGCATTCTAGATAACAGTTTTAGCATTTAGCATTAGTTGAAACACTATTGTTCTTTCCTTCCTTTGCAATTCTTTCAGCATATTACATATATCTTTAGTATGACTACGCTTAAAGATTGTTTGCAAACTTAGCATGGATAGTGTCGTGCAAAAACCAGCACGACACAAAGTCCCCCCCTAGGATACCTACCTAGTAGCCCTGATCAGGCTAACAACGGGTTATAACACCACTACACACATAAGTGCATGTTCCCGCAAATCTTGCGGAAGATATCCCGCAAATCTCGCGAGAAAGGATATTCTCACAAACCTCGTGGACGTAACATTTAGGTTTATAAGTTGACCTAGGCATTTATCGCCAGATTATCCCACAAACCTCGTGGATGAAACGATTAGGCCCATAAGTTGACCTAGGCATGTATCGCCAGTATTGCAAAACTCACACGGCAAAACTCGCACGAAAGATGGATCCATAAAACATATCCTACCAGGCAGTTCCCCCTGGAACGGATATAAAACACACACAACGTACACGGATTAATCCACGGGAAAGCTACACAACATATCCTACCAGGCAGTCCCCTTGGGACAGTTACGAATTATCCTACCAAGCAGTCCCCCTAGAACGGTTACAAGACATACCCTACCAGGCAGTCCCCCTGGTACGATTACAGAACAAAATATCAAACCAGGAAGTTCCTCCTAGTATGATTGCAAGAACAAAACGGCTGTACAACCTAGATAACCTATCAACGGTTGACATCTCGAGCTAACGTTAGCACATCGTACAAACAAGCTTGTTTAGTGATATCACGACCAACGACTGTTGAGACGCATTAAATACCTTTAAGGACTCTGTCACAAACGCATGCACCACTAGAGCAAATACAC
Source organism: Polygonum maritimum (assembly GCA_963924305.1). Taxonomy (NCBI): domain Eukaryota; kingdom Viridiplantae; phylum Streptophyta; class Magnoliopsida; order Caryophyllales; family Polygonaceae; genus Polygonum; species Polygonum maritimum. Next base: position 25,274,227 of record OZ002737.1, on the reverse strand, counting down.
ACATAAGTCTCTAGATACACTCTCTAGATACACTCTCTAGACACGGTATCTAGAATACATACCCATCCTAAAAACCGCCACGATCACGTAAGTCGGGTACGAGGACTCCCTACCAGGCAACCCCCCTGGAACGGTAACAAACACATATTACCAGACAGTTCCCTCTGGTATGATTACAAAAAGTACCCTACCAGGCAGTTCCCCCTGGTATGGTCGCAAGAACATCTAACCAGGCAGTTCCCCCTGGCACGATTTACATACTAACAAAGCTCTAGAGCGTACTCAAAATCGAGTAACCACTATTGCGGGACGCCGCATCACACTTACATCTAGGGCACAATCCTGGACCAAGCTTACAAAAACACCTTCGAAACATGCATCGACCCACACCCTACAGTCAAAGAACGAGTGTATCGTTCAACAAAAGACAAAAGCGAAGCAATCATTTCTAGATACAAACTCTAGAAATACACCTCCCTGCTTCGGAATAGGAACCATTAGACATGGCCTACCTATATTATTGAAAGGTGATCATAGTACTGCTTAACCTTATCATTACTAAGACAACGATCCACTCCATGCAACTAGAAAACGATACAATAGAACAAGACCGAACGGTCACTTCTAGATACAGTATCTTTAACACATCTTTCCCGAGTCGCTGGACTCAGTATGCTTAGTTATCCAAGACGATGGATTTTTGACATCTACCATGTTTTTGAACTAAGTACCTGTACCACACTAGACAGTGCCTCATCAGCATCAACAAGACGAAGTCATCAATAGACAGAAGCAAGTACTAACAGAGGAGAACATAAACAAAGTTACGCAAAGGAGTTTTCGTCCAGCAGAAGGGTTACATTTCTGGATCTCATAGCAAGAACACGAACCCATACAGGGGTATGCGAAAATTCTTACAAAATGAAGACGTCACGACACCAATAGAAGTTCTTGGCTTAGAGGATGCAATACACAATGGGGTCGATTCAAGACCAACGTTCTATAAGAAGGAAGCAATAACAACACAGGGGTACTTGACGAGTCCAGTGATCTACGACTGCTCGTGAACGTTTCTAGATCAGCAAACTGGAATTCAATGAAGCACGCCCATCATGATCACAATTTGGCCGATCATCTTTGACCTAAGACAGGGGTTTGAGTACTTTCTAGAAGGTCTCAAACGACACTATAATCACTATTTTGTCTGGGGTACGTTTGCAAGGGACAAGGTCTTACGTAAGAACCTAGTACTGGGGTACTGGGGTGGAGATGCATAGCAGAGTTGCTCTGATGTACAATTATGTCCTAATAATTGTTCTTCCCATCAGCAAAATCTCAAGGCAAGGCTTCATCAAATACTAAGCAACCACCACGTTGACCGAACACTAGCTAGGTCACCTTCACAGCTTCTCACAGCTTCACTTCTCGAGCGCAGTGCAACTCATCGAGTACTCGCTAGCTGACGTAGAGAATTTCCGGTGCAGACAAGCAAGGCCAACCAGTTTTACTACCTTAAGAAGTCACTTCGGGACGCAGTTTTCAAGACATAAGCTTTCAAGTTGAGACATCTTCTTCAGTTTCTTAAACATCTACTAAGAGTGTTCAAACTCTAGAATCCTCTTTGACGATGGTTCTGGACAAGTCAGCAAGGTTTTAAGACAGCAGAGACTTCGACGACATATTAGGAATCGGCTTCCAACTCCATAGCGGATCTGGACTTGCAACCCGATCCGGGGGTATTGTTGGACCCAAGGCTTGAGGCCCATAATCCTTACTGAACCCGTACGCGTATCTAGATAGGCCCACGAGATTCGAAGTTGTTACTCAAGATAAAAACTGCCATATCGAAGTTGTTACACGAGACAATCCACCATATTGAAGAAAATCTTATCATATCAAGAAGAATATCCTATCTATTGTTGGGCCCTATTACCCAAAAGCCCACGACGCGCACTAGAGCGGCCTGCAAGAAGCCCACGGAGCCCAGCGGCGATGTTCTAGAACATGATCTGAGTAACAAGTCATAATTTCGATATATTTGACCATCCAAGTATAAGATAGACTTAAATTATATCTTATAAGGTTTATCTCTATCCGATGTAACAAGAATCATATCATACTTAGGTATATTCTATCTAGTAGATGCGTATCTATCTAGTTATCAATCTATCTTGTAAAGCACTCTATCTTTAAGACCCCTATATATACATAGAGGGGGGCACGCATTGTACAATTGATTCGGCCTATTTTGCTGAGGAGGATAGAAGCACAACACCCTCTTGTCCTGATGAGCCATCACCTGAAGAACATCTTTCTAGGAAACTGGAGGAGATAGAGCTACTTGATAGGAAACTCCAAGAGATGAAGACACTCGAGAGGCGAATGAGGGAGATTTCCGAGAAGATCAATATTTCTCCTCAAACACTGGTGAATGTAAGTGCTATGCCATTAAGGAGTGGACGGGAGTTGGGCATAACAAATGACGCTCCTGTTGCTAGTCCGCGACCGCGTCAGGCAGACCGCGACCGCGGAATCCTTACAGAGGCTCACGTTGATTACTCAGCGGATGATCCGCGACCGCGTCCACCTTGCCGCGCCCGCGTGTTTTATGCAGAAGCGGTGAAATTTCAAGAAGAGCCGACCCGCGACCGCGGATCTCAAACCCGCGACCGCGGGTGTGTGGAGGCCGAAATATCAATTCCTGTCGACGATCCAAGACCGCGTCCCACTTTCCGCGAGCACGGATCTTCTATTGTCGACGATGATGTACATGAGCAGCTGAACCTTCTTCCTCTGGTTCCCCAGAAGCCAAGTCCACGTCTTCCAGAAGCACTCAAATACTCTATATGGGATGACGAGATGGATGATCTTGATTGTGTCACGACAGAGGAGCCTGACGATGCTTTGGAGGTTTCCCTTCCGCCTGAAAAGATGTCTATGTCTCCTACGGCGGAGTCCCCGGTGGTGATCAATCATGATCCCTGTATCCTTTCCTCTTCTCCCTTATTTTCCATTGATTGTCCTTTAGGGTGCTGACATAGGTCTTGAGCATGATAGATTGCCTAATGAGATCTCACTTTTTAGTCCTAAAATAGGTGATAATGCTAAAATTGAATTTGTCTCTTTTGATGAATACTTTGAAAAACCGCCTAATACTCCAAATTGGTTCCATCCTAATCAATCTGATCATAACTTCTCTAGCTACTTTGATAAATTGAAACGGTGCCTTAATGATATATTATTCACTTTCAATTCATCTTTGTGCTATGTATGCTCACATGAGAGTTGTTCACAGACATTTGATAGATTACTCAAGTCATTGACGATGTCCGATCATGATTGCGTCGAGCCATCGACGTTAACCAAAGGCGCTTCTCGGGAGGCAACCCGAATTTGAGATCCAAGTTGAAATTGAAAATAAAAGTTTTTCCGGGCTAACGTGCAGGTACTAGGTCCGAAAGGACATTCTGGTGCAAAACCGCGCTCGCGGCATCCATACCGCGCCCGCGGTGGAGCACCAGAACTCATCCCGACGAACAGGTAGTTATCATGCAGTAGGTTCCGGAAAAAAAAAAAAAAATTGCCGCGCCCGCGGTGAGGCCGGGGTTGGCAAAAAAAAAATCGAAAAAGAAAAGAAAGTTCCGGGCATCTATCTTCTACTTTCCATTTATCTTTACCACCCATCTATCTTCCATCCTTCTATCTTTACCATTCTCTATATCTTTCCATCTATCTTTTCACCCTTCTATATTTTCTTTCCATCCACCTTTGTAATTCCATTCTTATGGCTATGTGTTAATGCTTTAGTATGGCGGAGCTTTGTTTCCCCGAGAGTTCTCTTCTCCACGGCTCGAGTTCAAGTATTTATCCATCTCTCGAAAGACGAGCCAAGATACGAAGGCTATTTGCACATCACGTTGTTCAAGACAAAGTCAAGACCTTGTCCCCGCACAAGTACCGCGACCGCGCCGCCTCAGCCGCGCCCGCGGTGATCACCCGATGCTGACTTCGCTCTCTGCAAGTAATTCCGCGCTCGCGCCCCTAGTGCCGCGCCCGCGGTTAGCCACCAGACCTGGAATTCCGAAGTGTTTCGTTCTACCACCCTATGAAGAGTTCTTCCATTCCACCTCTCTTCATCGTTTGTGAGTCTTCTGATATACTTTCTCCTTGCTTCTATCCTTTCTCTTTGCTTCATTGAGGACAATGAAGGATTTAAGTATGGGGGAAGGAGTACTCGCATTCGCTTATCCTAGTTAGCTTAGTTAGCTATTTGCTTCAGATTTTTGATTTTCTTCTTTTCATGGAGCACTTGCACCATACTTTTTGCATAATAAAGAAAGAAAGAAAAAAAAACGAAAAAGAAAAAGATAGAAAGAGCCATAAATTTTTTAAAAAAGGCATATTAAATCCTGGGATGAGTCGAAAACCCGAAAGGGCGGCTCGGGTAATAAGCAGGTAACCCGGACCAGCATTAGGCTGGGGTAATATGAGGTTCATGAGAGTTGTGAGTATTTGTGAGCACACCTTGAGAAAAATGAAAAGAGCGATTAGGTGAAAACCCGAAAGGGCGCCTAAGCAGAATTGAGAGGTAAAATTCGAGTGTTTTAGGATCATTCTTGCTTGGGGACTTTGGGGCTTACATGTTAGATTTGGGTAGATCCTAGGTTGCTCTACAATTTTTGGAGCTTGAGTGTTATATCATTCTTGTGAGGTGTGTGTTTGAGCTTCATTGTTTTATGCTCATGATTTCTCTATATTTGGGTTCGGGTTGTGAGATGAGTGTTTTTGTCTTCCCTTGTATTTCCTGAGATCTTAGATGTGCTTCCTTGTTGTATTTGTTTTGAGCTTACTCGAGGACGAGCAAGATCTAAGTATGGGGGAATTTGATTCGGCCTATTTTGTATGGGTTTACTATTGTATTTTAGGGCTATATTGAGTGTGTTTAGGTTAGTTTTGAGCGTAATTGTAATATCTAGGCCGAAGACACAAGAATTCAAGATCCAAGAGTTTTAAGGCGTTTTGAGCTGTCTGCACGACACCACTTGCTTGCGAAGGCTATATTTTGAGCTACAAAGGTCGGATTGTGCTGATTCCGGTGCCATTGGAAAGCTAACTTCAAGGGCTTCAATTCATCATTTTACACCGAAGTCAGATTTCAAGCGGAAGATGGTCAAAACAGCCTCCGAAGTGACACCAGCAATTCTGTCGAGATTCCGCGACCGCGGATTGTCCACCGCGACCGCGGTGGCCGCCGAGACCGACTTGTTCTTCTCTGTTGTGAAAGCGCGGGCGCGGTGGGAGCGACGCGACCGCGGTGGTGCCGAATCCGAAGCGGGCCGAAATCTTTCTATCTTGTTTCCTTTTCTATCTTTTGCCTCTTTCCTTATCTATCTCGTGGAGCTTGTTCCTTGGGCTATATAAGGAGGAGCCAGCCTTAGGTTTTGAGTATCTTCTATCTTCTTTCTCATAATTCAATTCTTCTCTTTTAAGTTTTTAGTTTAGTTATGGAGAGCTAGTCTCCTTGGGTTTGTTCAAGGGAGAAGCTCTGATGTATGAACTCGTGAGGTTTTGGTAATTGATTTCTATCCTTTGGTTGATATTGATTCTCTTGTGCTTCATCTTATGATTGTTGATTGTTTCTCTAGGATTCGCGACCCTATTGAATTGATTAGCTTTCTACTGTTTGATTAGGTTTGGACCGTGGACAAAACTAATCTGTGAAAACAACTTAACCTAGACCTGTTGTCTATGCAACTAGGATTAAGAAGAGAATTGATTGTTTTATCTTGCAATTGACTCGTAGCTTGACTGTTTGATATTATATCCTGCATATCCTTGTTCTCTATGCTAATTCTAGGTTTAAGCGTCCTTGCCTAGGGTTATAGAATTGCTTGAACCGTGGACTTGCGATTGTTAATGATCAGGATAGGAATTAACCATAGGTGTGAATGAAATCAATGGATAAATCTATGATTGAGGGATTATATCATGAGTGGATCTTTTGAATGAACTTGTCTCCTTATCAATTGTTTCCCCATATTTGTATGTTTGTTTATTTGTTTGTTCTTTGTTTTCTAGGTTAGTTTAGTTTAGATTCTTCTCTTCAATCCCCCCTTTTCTATAGTTGGTAAATATATTAATACTAGAAGCCTTAAGTTCTCTTGGGTTCGACCCCTTACTTACTTGCTATACTAGTTTGTTTGTTTGGGTTATTTATCTTTGATCTTGGCACGACGATTTTAGCCGAGTCAACAATCTACGTTCACACATTGACACACACGTTAACATACACGATTGCACACATTCAATACAAATTTACACGTTTTCTTCTTCAATTCTTTCGTTCTTGTTGCTTTGTTCAAGCCCTATCTAGGCCAAGGGGTCACCAATCTTGCTTGGTAGATTTCTGGCTTAAACACTAACCCAACAATAATCAACAAAGAACAAAAAGTCCAAGAGTTTATATCGCCAAATAAAACATGGAAAGAAGACAAACTAAGAAGCATCTTGCCGATGGACATAGTAGAAACGATCTCAGCAATCCCGATCCCAGATTATGAAATTCATGATAGACTGTATTGGGGTCCCGGTAAAAATGGTTTATAACATCCTCTGCAATATCTCATATAACAAAATCCGGTTTGCATCACAATAATGATAATAGATGGATATGGAAACTAGATATTATCCCAAAAGTAAAAAATTTTATATGGAAAATGATTAGCAATGGTTTACCTACGAAACAAAGACTATGTGACAAACAAATATCAATTCCTAGGGGATGTGTATTCTGCACTGGTTCATACGAAGACACGAGACATTTATTCATCGATTGTACTCATACCCAAGAAGCTGTAAAACAGATTAATATAGAAACGATGTAAAACCTACAACAAGTAAGCACAGACTCGCAAAGTCCAATAGAAATTATTATATGATTACGAAGGCGAATGACAGATACGGAATTTTCTGAACTGGCCACCGTCTGGCGGGCAATTTGGCACCAACGAAACAAAGTTGTGTTTCAACAAGATCCATCTAACTTAATCACGGATATAGCACAATACATAAAAACACATATGCACAACTGGACACAAGCGAAACATTCGAATGAAGATGAAAACCTTCAACAATCTAAGAACACAAACCCCTACCGAAGAAGACAAAGTCAGAATAAGACATGGCAAAAACCATGTAATGGGCTATGCAAGATCAATGTAGATGGTTCTAGTTTAGCAGATGGTCCGGTAGCCATTGGCTCCATAATAAGGGGAAACCGAGCAGAGGTCATTAACATAGCAACAACCAAATACCATAAGACATCAGCATTAAAACGGAAGCCCTAGCACAACGAGATGGAATTAGGAGGGCCAAACAACTCAGACTAAGGAAAATCGAAATTGAAAGGGATAACCTAATAGTAATTAAAGTTGTTCAGAATAAAGAGACGTGTCTGTGGGAAATAGAAATGTTGAGATCCGATATTATGGTCTCATTACTAAACTTCAAATTTGTTAAGATTTCTCATGTGAGTAGGCACTGTAATACTGTGGCCGACTTCATTGCAAAAATGGGCCATAGTCTCCCAAGCACTACCATCTCAACATTGCCAGAACTTCGTGTTTTCATCCGAAAGGATGCTCTAGGACGTCCTCCATAAGGGGAGGTCTCCTAATCATTACCTTGTCAAAAAAACAATTATGCTTGTAATCTATAGGTTCAATTTTTCCGTTCAAAGTTCTTTTTGATTATAGTAATGGACGGACAAGTTCGATTCTTTTATCCATCATCCCTCCTTGATAGAATGTATATTTGTAGTTTCTTATCTTTGAGTGGTGATATTATTCCAACTCATTAATAAATAACTCTTTATACTTACGTTTGTGTTAATTTCAACGTTATTCTTAGTCCAAACAAATACTTTAAGTTATCTCATGACCTACCACTTTTAAAGAAAGATTTCTCAATAAAGATTCATGGTGGTGAATAAGAGTGTGTTTTGTCTCCCATCTTGATACCATAGTTGAGACAAAATTTCATGTTTTGGTTAATGCAAATATAGATTGAAGGATTATGTTGAAATCTGTTTCCTATATTGACCACATGTTGAATAAGATCATATAACTCATTAAGGGTAACAAAAAATAAAGAAAAATCATATATTCCAATGACATCATATATGTATGGCTTGTTGCTAATTTTGTTGGCTATCTACGCATTTTATTCTTGTAGAAATAACGATTTTGTTGCATATGCTAGGTTTATACTTATTATTAGATTGCGCTAGATATTGGACTTAAGTATTGTTTGTGACCTTAAATGCTTTGTCTCCACTGAGACATGTTGTGCACTAGTGTAAGTTAGGAATGTAAGTCGATAGCACTCTGGCAATCTTTTTCGAAAATTGCATTAGGATGGATCTATAGCCTAGTGTTTGGTCATGACCGTGTTGCCTCATTTGAATATGAGGGGTGTTACACCTAGCTAATGTTGTATCTAAATTATTGAGATCTCGTGCATCGTGTTTAAACCATTATGGATTTCATTATTATAAGCTATCCACTTGAATGCACCTTTTTGAAAGTAAAGTAAGATAAGTGATATGGCACATAACTAATAAACCATGGCGGTTAGCATAGCTTGGAAAACCATTATTCCGTCCGTGTAAGTCTTTTTTTTTCCAATATGCATCCGCACAGCATGTATGTAGTGAGGTTGATCGTAGACCCAATCAGTCCATGAAGCTTTTTCAAAAATTTGTGTGAATAAATCAATGAGTTCGCACCAAACTCATACTCTGCTTAAGGAACCATATTATGTAGCATCCTATCTCTTTCCATATATTGTATGTCACTTTTCTCTTCCAATGGGGATGCTTAACTACTAGTTCATTTGACCGGTATTCATTTAGAGTTTAATGCTAATAATTGAGTCTAACCATAAGAACCACTTTTCTAAAACCCATTTGCTTAGTTTATCATAAGACTAACCGACCATTCTTTGCATGGTCAACTCAAATTACAAGCTTTAGGAATATAAGGAGGAGTATCTGGAAGACTTGGAGCAATTCATCTCTAGGGTACGAGACTACCTTTTCTAAATCTTGAAGTGAGATCCTTAATTTGTAAGGATCATTAGCTTCAACATTTATTACCGTAGTTTCAACATGTATTTCTATTATTGTGTTACATGTAAAATACCTTGGGTGGTTTTGGACGTTAATTTCACAGTCACTAGCGAGTAACATTCCCGATATAATTTGGGGTGTTACAATTATTGCACCTTTAAAGTCCCCATATGATTGAGTTTGGTATTTAAATCGTTGAAAATTTAATATTTACCGATCTTGGAAGGCTATTTAAAATGGCAAGAGAATAGAGAATGTACTATTTGCAAAGTAAATGACGTATCATTTGAAACAAATTAAATACTCTCTTTGTACCATCCATGCTCCTTTTCGCCACCCCTTGAGAGCTCGGTCAAAACTGTTTTTCCTATTCGTTTTCTACACGATTAGTGGTTTTAGGTGAGATCTGATCGTAATTTCTGTTGTATTCCGGCGAGTGGAATGAGTTGGAGCTATGGGTCGACGATCGAAGGGGAAGATTGCTAGTAAAGGTGAAGTGGTGCTCTTGATTGAGAAATCGCATGATGGTTCTCAATTTGCTGGTGATTCAGGAAACGGAAAGGCAACTGCCTCTCTGATTTTGGTTCCGAATTCAACTTTGGATAGTATGCCTGAGCTGGTGAACGTGTGTACTGCGAATGCTGAGAATCTGCAAAACCCTAGGTTGATATCGGGATCTGATGAAATTGGGGAAATGGCTGTTGATAAAGATCCGATCCCTAACTCTAATGGCTCAAAAATTAATAGAACATTTACTCGATCATATGTGGATGCTTTAAATGGAATTAGTCGAATTGATGATGGAATGAAACTTGAATTTGTGTCTAATGTGGATATGAATGTATTCAAGTTTGACATCTTTGATGTTGTTGAGCAATCGAACGAATAGAAAGCTGGTCTAATTGGAGCAGTTAGAGGTCCCAATATCCTCATGACAGACTTGCAACAATACATATTGAATGCTTGGCCTTCACAGCCTACTAGTCTGTTGTAGAAATCTAATGGGATTTGGATTTTCCATTTTTGACTTCTAAAAAAAGGGACAATGTTTTGAATGGAGGTCCTTGGCTTATTAATGGTTGGAGACCTCTTGAGTTGAAATTGTGGGAAGCTGGATTGCCTATTAGTTGGTCTTCTTTTGATTCAGTCCCAGATTGGGTTGTTTTTCCGAACAGTGAGCCAATTTTCTTCTCTAGACACATGTTGAGTATTATGAGAACCATGTTAGGAATTCATATTTGCATGGATTCTATTACAATTATGAAGAAAAAGATCTCTTTTGCTCGAATTCGTTTTCGTGTAAAGCCTGATGAGGTTAAGAGAAGAGTTGTTATTTTGGAAGATTCATCTGGAAAGCAGTATGTTCAGAAGGTAATTTTTGAGTGGATTTCTTGGTTTTGCTCTAATTGTTCTGTATTTGGTCATAGGACTGACAGATTTGGCAAGCATGTTAAAGATCAGAGGCGTGCAAACAAGGATAAAGCTCCTAAGAAGATTTGGGTTCAATAGAAGAGTAAGGATCCTGAGTCTTCTAAGGATCAAGAAGTAGATGTTCCAGCTCAAGGGACTGAATTAAATGAGCCTACTAATGTTGTTTCCGATAGTGTTGAGAAGGTTCAAGCTGATGTTGAAACATCTCAAGTTAGTTAGGAAAAAATGCTTAAGTAGGCTGGTTCTTGATGTCGTGCTTTTTAGTCGATTTTCTAGGTAGTTTTCTAGCTTGTTTTGCATGTTTTCCCTTAGTGTTTGTGTGTTTTGCATAAGGTTTCAACTCTCTTTCGAGAGTTGGAGTCGGTTGTGTGTTGTTTCGTGTTGTGTAGGTATTTGGAGCCTTTTGGAGAAGTTTTCATGCATTTTCGGAGATTTCTAGGAACCGGTAGTTTTCGTGAGTCAAAGTGTCAAGAACCAAGACCTAAAGTTGCAACCAAAGGAGCCTCAAAGGAGCAACAAATTCTCAAGAAAATCAAGGAGCAAAAGGGCAAAAGCAACCAACAAAAGTCCACCCAATCGGAGCAAGAACGAAGCAAACCGAGAAGAAGTCCAAGTTCTGCAGTAGGTCGGCGCCGACCCCCATATGGTCACGGCCGACCCCTCTCAGCATCCGAAAATAAATCCGTGCGCTGCAAGTAACGCCTTTTTGGCGGGATTTTCGAAACCCGAAAAAGGAGGGCGGCTGTGCAGGCTTGTGGCAGAGATGTGGCAGGGAGGAAGCTTCCTTCTCTTGCTTTTGTGGGCTGCTACAAAACCCATTTTGTCTCCCTTTCCAATCAGCTTTTCCAAGAGGGAAAAGGCTCAAGGGTGAGAAGGGAAAGAGAGAGGAGAGAGTGGGCTGAGGGTAGGAGAAGAAGAAGAACGTGAAGAAGAAGAAGAAGAGTGTGAGTTTGAGAGAGAGATTGCTTGTAAGGAGAGATAGTGGAGAAGAAACCTTGTTCTAGTTAGTGCTCTAGGAAGAAGACAACAATGGTGTTTGAAGAAATTTGTGGGTTCGCTTAAGTTTGTAAGTTTGGATCTTGAGATTAATTGAAGTTGTTTGCTTTGGATGATGGTTGATGGATCGTAAGCCAGTTAATGAGGGCGTCCTTAACTGGGTTAAGGGCGTCCTTTAGTGCAGCGGAAAATAGACTTAACAGAATACAAGATAAGTGGACACGAGTATTTATAGAGGAACCCCACTAAGACCAACTAGTCTTATGGGTAAACCTCTACCTCCGTTGGAGGATTTTCAATAGCCGTCCCTTATCTTATTAAGAGCGAGTCCTTACAACTTAGGCGAGTCGTTACACTTCTCTGAGCTAAGCGTCCGTCCTTAGCCTCACTAGTAACACTCCTTTCGACCTAACAAGTAACCTAACACTCTTAGCTATAAGGAAGCTATCACTCACGTCTCTCACGGTTCGTTGTGAGAGACAAACTACAACTCTAATTGATTTGTGGTTTGTTTTGGATTTGATGTGTTTGGACTTTCTTTCTCTTGCTTCAAGCTCACTTGATCTTCTTGATCTTCGTTCGTGTTCTTGAATGCTTCGGGAGAGCTTGAGAGAAAGTCTTCAAAGTCCACTCTTGCACACACACATCTACCGCTATGCATACTCCTTGGAGAGTATTTATAGCGGAAGTGATTCTTGTCCTCTAGCGTCCTCTGAGACTTGGCAGGATCCTCGATCTTTGATCAACGGTGCGATGAGCGTCTTGAGGAGGTCAACTCTGTTGACGCTTGGGAAGCCTCCGCGTGGGTAGGGGACCATTGCTGGGAAAGCGACGTCTTTGGCATTGTCTACACGTGCCCAGACAAAGGAAGCTTCCTTCTGAGGACTAAGGCCGGACGATGATGTAATCGTGTTGGGGCGGCCTTGATTTGAATTTGAACTTCGTCCGTATTTTGGCGCGCGTCCCTTCTTGATGAGGACTCCGTCCTATCTTGCGCAGGGACTCCGCCAATTACGTTTAGCTTTGGAAGTTCTGGTAACATGCGTCCCTACAGCATAGGGACTGCTGTTCACTTGTTGTCCTTTTCGCTCATGTGCGTCCACTGGACTTACCTGAGATCAAAACTTGGACAACTTATCAAATACATTTGAGTTTGTCATTATCAAAACAAGGGACGATTATTATTGGTTTGGATATTAACGACTGACGTCCTTAATATCGTCCCAACAATTTCCCCCTTTTTGATGATGACAAACACTTTCAAATAATGCACACAGAAGTAAAGCTTTTAGCATGAGGAACTACACTTTGATTTTCTTTTCAGCTTAGATTGGCATGCAACACATTCTTTTAAGTGCGTTCTATTTTATTCCTAACTAACGACCTTTTGACTTGGCCGAAATTCCCCCTGAACACATGCTTTCTATGATAACTTAAGGACAATCGCATCTCTGCAAAACTATACTTCCCCCTTTTGGCATCATCGAAAAGGAGAACAAGTCGAAAAGCATGCAAGCACAAAGTCATAACTAAAGAAAGGTACGCTTAGACAAAATGAAACACAAATGTAGTGAATGGCATTCAGAATGAGAAACGAGAACGTTCATTACAGACATTCACAATAAGTGTTCAAAACGGGGACAGCGTCCCATTGTCTTAACAAAAACTCAAGAAATGATAAATTGTTTCAGGGTTAGAGAGGGGGGAGGTGATCATTTTCTGGGACGCTTGCCAAGGGCTTTGAGGTGTTGCTCCTGAAGATGGTTGTTCTGGGCAAGGAGCTCGTTGTTGCGCTCAAGAAGGTCTGTGTGGACGTGAAGTGTGTCGTGAACCTGCTGAATTAGATCAATCATTATGCACTGGTTCTCGATCATCATGCCCATCAGATACTTCGTAGAGTGCCTCTCAGCTTCATCAGGGACGCTCATACCATCGAGCTCGTCCTCGTCATCAGCAGCGTCCTCAGCTGGCGTCCCAACTACTTGGACATTTTCAGCTTCGTGATCTCCTTCTCCAGGTTCAGCAGCAGCAGCAGCTTGAGCTCTCCTCTCAGCTTCGGCTTTCCTTTCAGCCTCTTTCCGTTCCTTTTCCAGTTGGCGCTTAACGGACGGAAGGGGCTCATCACACCGGAGTTTCCCAACTGGAGGGAGTGTAATTTGCCTGACGTCCCAATGAATGCCAAAGGAACGCTCTTGTTTAGGAGCATAGAGTCCCTGCTGCTTCAGAATTTGCTTGACCAAGCCGGGGAAAGGAAGAGAGTGCCTGCCTCCTGTGCACTTGCCCATGTGTTCCAAGATTACTCGGGGCAAGTTTATCGGCTTGCGTTCCAAGAAAGCGTCCAAGAGAATACTATCAGTGATCTGAACAATGGACTTCTTCTCTTGGCGGGGGACGACCATGCGCACAATGAAGTGATGCGCAAGGACGCCCGTCTTGGTGAGGCAATGAGCAACTCTGTCCTTAGCAGCTGGCTGTCTCCCATTGAATATTCTGTTGAGGATTTCATCTTGGGAGAAACGGCCAAAGTTCTTGCACGGCAGATCGTGCAGAGCATCTTGCGGAGAAGGACGTAGGCCTAGCATTTTGCGGACGGTGCCCTCAGCAACTGAGTACTCGTCCCCATCGATTTCAAAGGTCCCCTGAGGCTTCCCGTTTACTTCTGTGATTTCGAACTTTGAGTAGAAACGGAGAACCTCATCAGGGTCAACATCAGCGGCCTCAGCGCCCAAGTGCGTCCAACCCTGGAACTCAAGAAGATCCAAGAACTCTTGGCGCTGGTTCTCAGCCAGAAACTCGGCGGTGAAGAGGAGCGGCGATAGGATTTTCTTGAAGCGTTTCTGCTTGGAGCCATTGCTCACGATCACTTCATCACCACCATCTTCTTCATCTCCATCTCCCTCCTCTTCCTCAGGTTCCTCATCCTGGGGAGGGGCGTCCTCATCATCGGAGGCTTCGTTCCGTTGTTCTTGGAACTCAACCATTGCAGTGTCCTCAGCTGTGGACGCCTGTTCTGTGGGAGGCGCGTCCACCGCTGGAGTCCTTGCCAAGGACTCTGTGGGAACGGATGGAGGAGACGTCCCTTGAACTTGAGCAGCTTCTTCGACGGCCGGAGCAGGCGGAGGAGGAGGAGGAGGAGGAGAAGCTCTAGGGGGAGAGGGAGAGGGAGTGCGGAGCTTAGCTTTTGGGGGAGGAGCAGAGGAGGAGCTGGGCGGAACCACTGAGATCGGTTTCACCTTGAGCGGAGCAGAGGGAGGAGGCGGCAGAGTAGCAGGGGTAGCATCCTTGGCCTGGACCTGGACTTGTGGAGCGTCCTTGGCCTGGACTTGAGGAGCGTCCTCTACCCTTGGAGGAGGTGGAGGGAGTTGACGAAGGTCCTGCATACTCGCTTGGATCGCCTTCTCAACGGCTGCTTTCTCTGCTTGCTCTTGCTCTTGGCGCGCCTTCTCCTCTTTTGCCAGTTGAATTTCGGAGAGGCGAATGGCGGCCATTTCTTCATCCGTGACGCCCTCAAGCTGAGCAGAGGTCTTGAGGCGTCGTTTTGGGGCAGGAGGAGGGGAGGAAGGGATTGGCTTTGGTGGGGAGGAGGAAGGGCCTTTAATTTGGAGCGATTTGGACGGAGGGGGAGAGGAAGGCCTTTTCCTTTTTTGAGAAGGGACGGAGCCCGTAGGAGCCACAACAAACTCCATTATATCAGGAAGTAGTTTGGCGAGCTCGTCCACGGTTCCACCAAATGAGTCAGAAATGATTCCTGGCCCCATGAACGGTGGGTTGGTGTGATTGGTTTCTTGAAGGCGGGGCTTGACATATGTGATCATGAAGTAGTGGAGGAGGCGTTGGATTTTAGGAGGATGTTCGTTAGTGGACGCCCTAAGACAAATGTTGGCGAGCGTCCTAGGCTCCTTTTCAAGCCAGTCCTCAATGAGAGGGTCAAGGGGAGGACGGCGTTTGGGTTGAGAGGGGAGCCGGCCAATTGAGCCACTGTAAACAGAGGCTTTGGTGATATTTTCTGGCTCAGGCTCGGGTTTGAAGGGCTTCTCCAGAAATGAGAACCTCTTCGGCTGGGTTTTGGATTGAGAGCGGGATGGTTGTTTTTGTTGAGGAGGTTGGGAGCGAAGGGGTTGAGGAGGGGTGTTGGAGTGGCGGCGCTGGGTGCTTTGAGAGGAGGAATGGTGGCGAGGGGGTTCTTGTCGGCCGGAAGGTCTGCCTCTCGACTCCATTAATGACCGGCCTTTCACCGGAGGAGATGTCGAAGTGCTAGTGTTTTTCGCTGCCGACGAGGGTGAGGGATTCTTTGAGGCTCTTGTGTTGGCCATTTTTGAGATGGGTTAAATAGGAGAGGATTAGGGTTTGGAGAGAGATTTCGGGATTCGGTTGAAGATTTGGAAGATCTTTGAGATTTCTAAAAGTGTGCAAACCGCAGATGAGCGAAGAAAGGTTTTCGGAGTGCACAGGTGGGTATATATAGGAAGAAGACGAAGTTGGACGGTCAGGGGTAACAGGGTCTTTACACACAGCTTCCTCCACCCGCCTTCCCACGCGTGGCTTTCTTCTTTGCTAAGGAATACAGCTGTTGAGCACTGTTTGCGCATATCCCGAGATTTTCGCTGACGATTCGCTAAAACGGTTTACCTTCCCAATTTCAACCATTCAAACTTCTCACAACTGCAAAGGACTCTGACCTGACGTCCTTTCAACACACAACACTACACAACACAGAACTGAACCACGGCGTCCCATTCACTGATCTCAACCTCTGTAATTAGAACTCTGTACAGACAACTCTCAGCTCTTAGCACGCGTCCCTTTGATCACTTAGAACCGTTTTTGAAAATCAAGCAAGTACGTCCCGTAAAGGTGAAACAAGGAATGCTCATAGGACGCGTTTGCAAGATTCTCGGCTTGGGTAAGCTTAGAGTTCCCATCATTTCGGCTTATGATGAGGGTAGGGTGATCAGGGATACTCTTGAGATGAAAAGCGAAATGAATACCATTCAAGGACACAAGCGAATACACATATCTTAGACTAGCGTCCTTTAAAGATGACTTTAATGCATGACACACCTTAAAACAAGTTCTCAACAAGACATAGCCAATCATGGAGGGAATAATAGAACGGGACTTGATCATTTAAAAGTTATCATCCCCAAGAGCAACCGGAGGTGCTCGTAGGGACGTCTATCAAGTGCTTTTGTGAAAATATCGGCCACTTGGTCCTCAGTCCTAACATGATCCACTCTAATTAATCCAAGTTCAACATTATCACGAAGAAAGTGATGCCTTATGTGAATATGCTTCGTCCTAGAATGATGAACGGGATTTTTGGCAATACTTATAGCATTGGTGTTGTCACACAAGATAGGGACTGTGTTGAGGGACGTACCATAATCTTCAAGTTGGTACTTGATCCATAGGACTTGTGAGCAGCACGAAGCAGCAGCAACGTACTCAGCTTCTGCGGTTGATAGTGCCACGGAGTTTTGCTTTTTGGATCCCCAAGATACAAGGCATGAGCCAAGGAATTGTGCCATTCCTGAGGTGCTCTTCCTATCCACCACATGGCCAGCGTAATCTGCGTCAGAGTAAGCTACCAGGTTCAGGGACGTCCTTCTGGGATACCATAGACATAGGTCATCCCGTCCCTTGAGATATCTGAAGATTCTTTTGACCTCTTGCATATGGGACTCCTTTGGATTTGCTTGGAATCGAGCGCACAAGCATACAGCGAACATGATGTCGGGACGACTTGCCGTAAGATATAGCAAGGACCCTATCATTCCTCTGTAGAGCTTTTGATCTACACTCTTGCCTTCTTCATCAGCATAGAGGCGAGTGTTTGGGGAGATGGGAGTATCAATGGGTTTTGAAGAGTTCATCCCATACTTCTCAAGCATTTCACGGATGTACTTTTGTTGATGAATCCGCGTCCCATCTTTGAGCTGAGTGATTTGGAGTCCCAAGAAGAAGTTGAGTTCTCCTATGAGGGACATCTCAAAGTCACTACTCATCAAGTTCTTGAATTCCTCTACAAGTTTCATGTTAGTGCTTCCAAAGACTATGTCGTCGACATAGACTTGGACAATTAAGACATCTTTAAGAACTTTCTTTAAGAACAGGGTTTTATCAATGTTACCTCGTGTGTACCCGTTGGACAAGAGGAAGGACGCAAACCTATCGTACCATGCACGAGGGGCTTGCTTGAGTCCATAGAGTGCCTTGTCCAAGAAGTACACATGATCTGGGTGATCAGCGTCCTCAAATCCTAGAGGTTGAGCGACGTACACTTCTTCTTTGAGCTTGCCGTTGAGAAAGGCTGTCTTGACGTCCATTTGAAAAAGCTTGAACCCTTTGTGAGCGGCAAAGGCGATGAGGAGGCGAATGGCTTCAATCCTGGCGACAGGAGCGAAGGTTTCATCATAATCAATCCCTTCCTCTTGCCTATAGCCTTGAGCCACAAGCCTTGCTTTGTTTCTTGACACACGACCATTCTCATCAAGCTTGTTCCTGTAGACCCATCTCGTCCCTATTATGTTTTTGTTTCTCGGACGAGGGACGAGGGTCCAAACCTTATTTCTTTCGAATTGATTAAGTTCCTCTTGGATGGCCTGAATCCAATCAGCGTCCTGGAGTGCTTCCTTTATGTTCTTAGGTTCAACCAAGGACACAAAGGCGTTGAAGGCACAGAACGCTATGTTAGCATTAAGGGACTGATTCACGGCTGATCTTGTTTGAACTCCTTTTGACATATCTGAGATGATTTGATCCGTTGAATGAAGTCTCGAAAGATGGGATCCCTTATGAGTATCGTCCCTTACAGGAGTACATCTAGGGTCCGTCCAATCAGATTCATCTGAGTCAAACCCATCGTCTTCATTGAGAGTTTCATAGAGTTCCCCCTCAGGTTGAGCGTCCTCTTCTTGACGCTGTTCTCCTTGTAGGCTTGATTCAGCGACCTCATGTTGAGCTGGAGATTCACTTTGAGATGGAACTTCCTGAACAACACTGGGAACTTCTACTGAGACTTCTTCAGGATTTTGAGTAGCGTCCTTAGGAACATAGTATTTTCCAGAGGACCCGAAATCAACTTCATCATCGGAGTCATCCTGCTGCAAAGGAGATGAGCGTTCTTTCTTACTTGGTTTATCTTTGTGAGAAGAACTTTCTTTGAACACAACATGAATGCTTTCCTCAAGCTTTAGAGTTCGTTTATTGAAAACTCTATACGCTTTACTGGTGAGGGAATATCCAAGGAATATGGCTTCGTCACTTCTTGCGTCAAACTTTCCAAGTCTTTCTTTATCATTGTTGTGAACAAAGCACTTGCATCCAAAGACTCTGAGATAGTCGATGCGAGGCTTTCTTCCATTCAGCAACTCATAGGACGTCTTCTTCAGCAAAGGACGGATCATGGCTCGATTGATAATGTAGCACGCTGTAGCAATAGCTTCAGCCCAGAAGTACTTGGGGACGCTATTGGCTAAGAGCATAGTCCTTGCCATATCCTCCAGCGTCCTATTCTTTCTTTCCACCACTCCATTTTGTTGAGGAGTCCTTGGAGCTGAGAAGTTGTGAGAGACTCCATGTTGATCACAGTAGGCCACGAACTCTGAGTTTTGAAACTCCGTCCCATGGTCTGATCTTATGGATTTGAGAGGCGTCTCAAGCGCAACTTCCACTTGTTTGATGAAGACTTTGAATGCGTTGAAGCAATCTGTTTTTGAAGCTAAGAAAAGAACCCAGGTGAATCGAGAAAAGTCATCTACAAGGACATAGATATACCTCTTTCCACCATAGCTTAACGTCTTCATTGGTCCACAAAGATCCATATGGAGAAGTTCCAAAGGTTTCTTTGTGCTGACATCGTTCTTTGACTTAAAGGACGTTCTTGTCTGCTTCCCTTTGATACATGCTTCACACTGTTCAATTTTCTCAGGATCAATTTGGGGAAGACCTTTCACAAGATTTCTTTGATGAAGCTTGATGATTGTGCTTGGTCCAGCATGGCCAAGTCGGCGATGCCAGAGGTCAGCGTCCTCCTTTGACACAGATAAGCACAACTCAGATTTTGGCTTGAACTCCTGATTGAAGATGTAGACATTGTTCTTTCGGACTCCTTTGAGGACGACTTTGTTGGATTTCTTGTTGATGACGAGGCACTCCTTTGAGTCAAATGTGACTAAGTTTTCACCTTGATCACACATTTGAGAGACGCTTAGGAGGTTGAAGCCAAGTCCTTCAACAAGGCTAACATTTGTCGCTTTGATAGACGGATTGAGAATAGCAGTTCCCGTCCCTTTGATCTTTCCTTTGCCCTTGTTGCCAAACGAGACAGTTCCTCCCGTGGCGCTACTTTGGATAGAAGTGAGATGGATCTGGCTTCCTGTCATATGGTTTGAGGCGCCACTATCAATGATCCATGGGCGTCCCCTCACTTCCACCTGCCAAAACAAGGTTAGTGTATGGCGACCCAGGCAAGGTGTTCCTTACCTGGTTCGTTACAGAAATAGAACTCTAGTTCTGGCATGTAGTCACTTATATTCACATCATTTGAAATAGCATGCTTTCTGAAAGAACTCTTAGATCGTCTAGGACGTCTAGGGTTAGCCTTAGGGACGGACTTATCATTTTCAATGTTATTCCTAGCAGCTTTGCCACTTTCAATGTCGTTCTTCAGTTTCAGGCAATCATATTTGAAGTGATCTCCTTTTCCACAGTACCAACACGTCCTATAGTAAGTACCAAGGTAGTACTTCTTGTTGGGACGTTGGATTTTGTTCTTTTTCATCTTTTGAGGGTTACAAACTTTTGAACCTTCCCCCTTAGCAATCTTCTTATAGATCCTATGACTAGTGGAGTTAGTGTAATAGTCCCTTTGACCTTTCTCTCCACTCTCTAGGACTCGAATTCTTTCAAGAAGGTTCTTGGTCTTTTCCCTTTCTAATTCAAGTTCTGAGGTTTTGTTAGCCTCAAAGTCACTAGGGAGAGAGTTCCTAGTGTCAGACTCGTATCCTAGTCCTCTTTTGGCTGGGACAAACACCATTGGTTGAACTACCTCAGTTACCGGGCTCTTCCCTAACACTTTCACCTCTTCCCTAAGCTTAGCGTTCTCTAGCTTAAGGCACATCACTTCAGTTTTCAGGGATTTAACTTCGACATACGAGGACTCTAGTTGTAACGAAACTGTAGCACAGTTCTCACATTCAACTAGCCTATTTTCACTTTCAAGTTCAAGTTCATCCATTCTATGTTGCATAACAACGCTTTCTTCCATGATTCTTTTAATGAGCTTAATAAGTTTGGTTTTGGAACAATTCTCTAAGGAGTTCATCATGGATTCACGAGTTACCTCTTGTTCCTTTTCAGAAGCGTCCTCTTCAAGGACTGGGGCGTCCTCCACAGCCATGTACGCCACTTGCTCATCATCTGAGGCGTCCTCTACGGCTATGTACGCCACTGGTCCTTCTGGTTCTTCATCATCAGAACTCACATTATCCCATGCGGCTTCGCACGCTCCCAAGAGAGCTTTCATCTTCATTTCTTTTGAGTTTAGTCCCGTAGTACACCTTTTAGCAAAGTGTCCTTTCTTGTTACATTTGTAGCAAGTAAGTTCCTTCATCTCTGCCTCTGTATACTTGGGACTCTCCTTTTTGTAAGGCATCTTGTGTTTCTTGGAATCTCTGGCCTTTTTACCCCATAAGCGAGCAACTTTGTGTAGAAGGGCAATCTCTTCCTCTTCTTCCAGCTGTTCCTTAGTCTTGCTTTCCTTTTCTTTCAAAGCTTGAGCACGCATCCTTTCACGATTCTCATTTTTATTTGCTTCCACCATTAGGGCAATATCTCTTTGGTGGCGCAGATACTCAGCGTACTCTGGAGTTGACGTCATCAAAGCAAGATCTGTCTGGGGGTTTCTAGCCAATTCAGCCATATCAGCTTCCCTTCTCGCTTCATACCCTCTCAGCTTCCCATAGATCTCTTCCATATCCAGGGTTTTGTTGGCTGTGTTCTCCTTGAACGTAGTCCTATCAAAATTCCATTTTCCTGTAAGCCCATCAATGACTACTCCGACTCTGTTTCTCATTGAGACTTCAGCTTCTGGGATGCCTAAATTTCGCATCTTGGTCACAAGAGCTTCAAAGCGGTATGAGTAGTCCTTGACAGATTCGTTAGGAAGCATTCTGAAGGCATAGAACTCTCGTTTGATTTCAAGCTTGACGTCTTCCTTCATCTCTGCCGTACCCACATGGTACTTCTCAAGAGCTTCCCATTGTAGTTTGGCTGTTGCCAAATTGCTAACTCGGGTGGCGTCCCTTTCGCAGAGGGACGCTTGAAGGAAGCATATAGCCTTAGCGTTTGTTTCCAAAAGCTTGAATTCGTCAGGACCCCACTCGTCCTCTTTGTCTTTCTTGTCATCAGGGATGGTAAGGTCACCCTTCATGATCACTCTCCAGCATTGATAATTCTGACTTCTGCAAAAGTTCTCGAAGCGGATCTTCCAGCGGTTGAAGTTGCCGTCCGTCAGACGAGGAGGCTTTACAAAAGAGATTCCAATAGGTTCCATGTCCATCTTGTACCTGCAACTCAACAAAAATCTAGAGCGCCTGCTCTGATACCAATTGATGGATCGTAAGTCAGTTAATGAGGGCGTCCTTAACTGGGTTAAGGACGTCCTTTAGTGCAGCGGAAAATAGACTTAACAGAATACAAGATAAGTGGACACGAGTATTTATAGAGGAACCCCACTAAGACCAACTAGTCTTATGGGTAAACCTCTACCTCCGTTGGAGGATTTTCAATAGCCGTCCCTTATCTTATTAAGAGCGAGTCCTTACAACTTAGGCGAGTCATTACACTTCTCTGAGCTAAGCGTCCGTCCTTAGCCTCACTAGTAACACTCCTTTCGACCTAACAAGTAACCTAACACTCTTAGCTATAAGGAAGCTATCACTCACGTCTCTCACGGTTCGTTGTGAGAGACAAACTACAACTCTAATTGATTTGTGGTTTGTTTTGGATTTGATGTGTTTGGACTTTCTTTCTCTTGCTTCAAGCTCACTTGATCTTCTTGATCTTCGTTCGTGTTCTTGAATGCTTCGGGAGAGCTTGAGAGAAAGTCTTCAAAGTCCACTCTTGCACACACACATCTACCGCTATGCATACTCCTTGGAGAGTATTTATAGCGGAAGTGATTCTTGTCCTCTAGCGTCCTCTGAGACTTGGCAGGATCCTCGATCTTTGATCAACGGTGCGATGAGCGTCTTGAGGAGGTCAACTTTGTTGACGCTTGGGAAGCCTCCGCGTGGGTAGGGGACCATTGCTGGGAAAGCGACGTCTTTGGCATTGTCTACACGTGCCCAGACAAAGGAAGCTTCCTTCTGAGGACTAAGGCCGGACGATGATGTAATCGTGTTGGGGCGGCCTTGATTTGAATTTGAACTTCGTCCGTATTTTGGTGTGCGTCCCTTCTTGATGAGGACTCCGTCCTATCTTGCGCAGGGACTCCGCCAATTACGTTTAGCTTTGGAAGTTCTGGTAACATGCGTCCCTACAGCATAGGGACTGCTGTTCACTTGTTGTCCTTTTCGCTCATGTGCGTCCACTGGACTTACCTGAGATCAAAACTTGGACAACTTATCAAATACATTTGAGTTTGTCATTATCAAAACAAGGGACGATTATTATTGGTTTGGATATTAACGACTGACGTCCTTAATATCGTCCCAACAATGGTTTTCTCTTCTTTAGTGTTGTTTGTGTGTTTGATTATGTGTGAGTAGTTAGCTTGCTAGGGTTGGGGTGAAACCCACCATGAAAGTGCATTTGAAACCTTGATTGTTTGGATCCATGCTTAACTTGAAATCTCTGACCTTAAATCTCTCTTGCGTGCTTAAAACTCTTGAAAGAGTGGAGAATGTTCTCGTTTGCAACCTAATTGAAAGGTTTTGTTGTGGATATGGACTATCCGGGTTTGATGAAAGTTGAACCCTTAGAAGAACAAGTTAGATTGCATGTTAGCCCTTTCATGAAAGTGGAGGTCCTTGATGTGTTCTTTTGTGACGAAAGTCACCCATGAGATTGTGAGTTGAGTTGGTCCTTTATCATTGTTTGAATGCATGCTTGTGGTGTGGTGAATCCCCTCCCCTAGTTGTTTTTCCCTTGATTTTACGAAACCCAACTTTCATTCCGTTATAGGTCGGCCGCGACCAGTTGCAGGGTCGGCCGCGACCTCCTCTGTAGTGTTTTCTGTGCTTTTGTGAAGTTCTGTTGTAGGTCGGCCGCGACCTCCCTAGGGTCGGCCACGACCTACCCCCGAGACTTGTCGTTTGTGTTCGTTTGCTTGTTTTGCTTTGCTTTGTTTTGTTTCGCTTTCGTAGTTGTTTGCTAGACTATAAAACTACTAACTCCCGTGGACGATCCTGACTTCGCTATACTCAGCGGGGTCTTGACAAATTTTATTTGTGAGACTCTCTCAACAGTTCTGTTGGTGCTGAAAAGGATCAAGTTGATCATGTTTCAGGTCAAGCTAAGCAGGCTGATCAGGTTCCAGTTTGTGACTATGCACCAGCTATTGAGAAAGTTTTTGGTAAGACTATAACGATGGAAACTGAGGGAGCTGGAGCGATATGGATTCAACAAAAGAAAAAGAATGGTAGTGAAGGGAAATACTCTCATAGGCAGAGATCTGTTGTGCAAATACAGCATCTGACCCATACTAAAAATAGATTTGCTGAAGAAGGGGTGGAAGCAACTCCATGGGTGAAGATAATGGGTGAAGTCAAATTAGGAGCTTGGAATGTTAGAGGGTGCAATGCATCCTCTAAAATAAACATGGCAAATCATTTTTCCAGGAAAAATAGACTCAATATTTTGGTTGTGTTAGAATCTAAAGTTTCTCTTTATAAAAAAGATGAAATTGGTCTGTCTTTGTTGAGAGGTTGGAACTTTACAACTAATAGTACTACTACTCAGAAGGGTAGAATTTGGCTGGCATGGAAGAGTGTTTAGGTTGATGTTGAGGTCCTGGATGTGTATTATCAATTCCTGCACTGCTAGATCTTTGACAGAACTGGTTTAGGCTCCTTTATGGCTACTTTTGTCTATGCTTCTAATGCTATAGGAGGGAGAAGAGAGATGTGGAATAAGCTGCTAAACATTAACCGTAGTATTTGTGGCCCCTGGTTTGTTCTACGTGACTTTAATTGCATTTTGGAGAACTCTGTGAAGTTCTCTTTGAAAATTTTTGATGAAGAGAATTATTCTAAATTGGAGGAGGCTTGTAATAGCCTAGATATTCATTCCTTACTCTGGAGCTAAGTATACATGGACCAATAATCAAGAGGGGAGGGACAAAATTGTTTGTAAACTAGATAGAGTAATGGTGAAGTCAGCTTGGCAAGATGATTTCCTTGGTTCTCGTGTCTTTTTTGCTGATCCTAGTCTTTCAGATCATTCTCCTAGTATTGCTTGCATCAATCCCTTACAGACAGCTAAGAAGATTCCTTTTCAGGTTCAAGAACTATTGGGCTAAAGAGGATGATTATGTAGAAGTGATGTAGGCAGCTTGGAATGTTTCTGTTGTGGGCACTTTTCAATAAAATTTGAAGGAGAAATTGTGCAAGGTGAAGGGAGCTCTCAAGAACTAGCAATATAAATTTTGTAAAACCTTGGAAGCTTTAATGGAAGAGAGTGTTGAGAAACTCAAGATAGCTCATGAAATCTTGCAGCTTGACTATTCTAATGTTCATAATCAGAAAGATGTGGTTGAAGTGAAGGATGAAATGAGTTTGAGAATGAGTCAATACCAAACCTTCTTGGCTCAAAGGGATAAAATGGATTGGCTCCAACTTGGAGAGGAAACCTCTTCTATGTTCTACAATGGCATTAAGATAAGAGGAGCTCGAAATACCATTTATGGCCTTAAAGATAGTGATCTGAGCAACATTGATGATAACAATGGTATTGAAAATGAGATTATTGGTTTCTACATGGATCTGTTTGGTAGGGAGATTATTGGGAAGCATCCTGATTTTTCTAGATATGGAGGCAGTAAAGTTGATAACTCTTCTCATCAGATTTTAGTTCAGCCTCCTACTGTTAAAGATATTCATGATGCAGTCTTTGACATTGGCAATAATAAGGCTCCTGGCCCAGATGACTTTGGCAGTTTCTTCTTTAAGCATAGTTGGGGTCTAGTGAGCAGGGAGGTGATTGATGTTGCTCTAGAATTTTACAAGAATGGTATTTTATTTAGAAGTTTCAATAATACTTTTATATCCCTCATTCGTAAGGTTGATAAACCTTTCTTGGTTAAGGAGTACAGGCCTATCTCATGTTGTAA
This sequence comes from Polygonum maritimum, assembly GCA_963924305.1. Classification (NCBI taxonomy): domain Eukaryota; kingdom Viridiplantae; phylum Streptophyta; class Magnoliopsida; order Caryophyllales; family Polygonaceae; genus Polygonum; species Polygonum maritimum. The sequence goes on along the minus strand of OZ002737.1, from coordinate 25,248,341 downwards.
TACCTTCCTAAAGGTTATCTCTAAGATTCTGGTGTAGAAAATAAGACCTTTCCTGGATGATATTGTCTCAAAGAATCAAGGAGCTTTTGTGCCTGGTAGGAACATCTCTCATAACTCAGTGATGGCTTAGGAAGTGATTAGAGGATATAATAGGAAGGGTGTCTCTCCTAGGTGCATGATTCAAGTTGATCTTCAGAAGGCATATGATTGTGTTTCTTAGAGTTACTTAGAGAAGGCTTTGCACTTCTTCAATTTTCCTGACAATCTAATAGGTTGGATTCTTTTAATGTGCTACCACTCCTTACTTTTCTGTTATTATTAAGGAGAGGCTAAGGGATTTTTTCCTGGAAGGAGAGGATTAAGGCAGGGGGATCCCTTGTCCCCTTTATTGTTTGTCCTTGTTATGGAAATGTTGTACATGAAGTTGCTTTTGCTGAGTAAGAAGAAAGGCTTTTGTTGGCATCCTAAATGCAAGCAGATCAAGCTCAATTGTATGGCCTTTGCAAATGATTTGTTGATTTTTTGTAAACCAACAGTTGCTACTCTTAAACTCATTAAGGAGTGTCTGTTGGAATTTAGTGAGAAGTCCGGGCTCAAAGCAAATCCAATGAAGAGTAAGCTCTTCATTAGAGGTGTGAGTGGAGCTGGTAAAGAGGAAATAAGCAGGTTCATGGATATTGAGCTAGGATCTTTCCATATAAGGTACATTGGTGCCCCTCTTCATTGCAAGAAGCTCAACATCATTAAGTATGGACCTTTGATAAGCAGAATAACTAGCATTATTTAGAGAAAGACTGTTAGAAAACTCTCTTATGCTGAAAGAATGCAGGTTATTAAATCCTTGATTGAAGGTGTCCTTACTTTCTGGATGTAGGCATTAGTCCTCCCTAAAAAGGTTGTCTTGAAGAGTGAGTCTCTGTGTAGGTCATTTCTTTGGGCAGGAACTCAAGCTAGTAAGAGAAGTCTGGTTGCTTGAAGTAGAGTTTGGAAGCCTTTTTCCGAGGGTGGCATCAATTTCAAGGAGCTCTTGTCTTGGAACAAAACTATTTTGTTCAAGCTAGGTTTGGATATTATGTTATGCAAACAAAATCTTTGGATAACTTGGGCTAATCAAAATATTATTAAAGGGTAGAGGTTCTGGGATGCAAGGGCTGGTAGTAATGGCTCTTGGATTTGGAAGGAATTGTTGAGATTAAGGTATAAGCTTCTTGGCAGGCTCTATCTCAATAGCCATTGTTGTCCCTGATGATTTTAGCAAGCTCTTAAGAAGTAATGGGAAGTTAAATTGTGTTGTCGCCTATGTTCTGATTAGAGTTAAGCTCAATACTCAGAGGTGGAATGAGATGCTTTGGAGTGGCTCTTGTGTTAGGAAATGGAGATTTACTTGCTAGCTGGCCACCATGATACGTTTGCCTACAGTTGATAAATTCAATGGTTGGGGCATTATTCAACAAAGCATTTGTGTGCTTTGTGGTATTGATAATGAGACTGAAGATCATATGTGGTTTCAGTGTTCTTTTGTGCAGTTTGTTACTAACCAAGTTTTGAGCTGGTTAGGTGTTAATATCAGGATGAGAAGTTTGACGAATTGGTGGAGTTGGTTTTTGCAAACTAGAAGAAGGAAAAATAATATTTTTTAGTCAAAACTACTTGGCATTATGGGGATTGTCTATCATACTTGGATTTGGCGCAATGAGGTTACTTTCAGAACCTGCAGTCTGGATACTAAAGTTTGTGCTAAGAAGATCATGGATCATTGTAAGCTTCGCATACTAGCTACGTTCAAAATTGATAGGAGAAGAGGTCAAGCTTTTAGAGCTACAGTTGGGATTTAGATGCTAGCATTGTGTAGTTGGGGGTCTTGGGTTAGATTGATGAGTGTTGTGATGAATTCTCTCTCTTTGAATGCTGAGTGCAGTGGCTGTTTGCCTAGCATAATGACGCAGAGTAAGAGGTTTGACCCACTTCTTAGCATCGTGTTCTTAGCATGGCAATCCTTGATGGAGATGGCATATGCGTGGGACCTTGCAGGGTGTTCGATTCATCACTGTTATTCTTTCTTGTTCCTTGATGTTCTTGTTTGGATGAGGTGAGTGCTTTGTTGCTTGGGTGGGCTAGGATTCTTGGGTAGCTTGTATTTATTCCCCCCTGACTTGCCTAAGTTGAGCTTTGAGGGAGTCTCTAATGCTAGGATGCTTAGGGGGCTTGATCCTTCGTTTGTGGCATCGAGTTGCTTGTGATTTGCCTTGCTTTGAGGACAAATTATTTGTAACCTTGTTGGGATTTTAAGGAAGTGTTAGGATTTGTTGAATTTTCGTTTTTTTCTCTCTTTGTTAAACTTTCTTTTGGTTTAATAAAGTTTTGACCATTTGCGAAGAAAAATACTCTCTCTATCCAGAAAGTTTGTCTTGTATTTCTTTTTGGTTGTCCCGAAAAATTTGTTTATCTGCTCATCCTACTTTTTTACATCCTACTTTTCTTACAATATTATTTTCATTCAATCATATATATTATTCATATTATTCAAAATTTCCATCAACTTTGTCACTTTTTATCCTTTTATCTCTATAATTATAAAATTACCCAATCTCATTTTTTTACCCATATTATCTAATTTTTCCACTAACTTTACCTCATTTCAACTTTTCACCTCTATAAAATTGCAAATTATCCTCATCCAATCACATTTTTACCCACATTATTCAATTTCCCATCAACTTTATGTTTTTCCGTAAAAATCGTGGAATATCCCATTTAGTACAAATTCTCGGGGATGGAGGGAGTAACATTTTGCTCGTGTTTTCACATCTTAAACTTAGATTTTTCGATATATATCATTATCTTTATCTTTTGTTTTTGGGAATAATACTTAATATTTTTTTTCATGTTTGGTTTTAAAAGTCTATAATGTATAATTGGTTAGTAGTTTATCTCGAACTAGCATTCAAGTTGATATTATTCTATTCTGAATTCAATGTACATCCTTATTTCCTAGTGTACTACGTAACTTTTTGATGAGAAATTTTCATCCAAGGCCAATATTATGTGTTATATCAGAAAATTGTATTACAATCATTGCACATTCTACCTGCAGATTTTGCCTATCTCACACCAAATTACTCTCGATTAACTATAAAAACCAACTTTTGCAAAAGATAATGGTGCGCTTCGCATCCCTTATTGCCTATTTAAATTAAAATATATATGTTTTTTTACACATATAGTTGAATGTAATATAAAAAATTAGTATATTTAAATTGAACGCTTAACATGGTATTATGCTACTTACCTTAACTTTTACGATAACCAAAATTATGACATTATCTCGAATTTTGTAGTGCGAAGCGATTTTTATGATTGCGATTGAGTATACGTGGTGTACAACTTTTTTACCATCCAATATGAATATATAGTAGGGTAGAATCCCATCCAATAGGTGAAATTACCCAATGAATGCTCGATTAAGGTGACCGATTGATCGTCGGTGTTCGTCACCGTTGCCTCTATATGTGGAAAGTAAACATTAAACAATGAGTCCTAAACGTCGGTCGACGGAGTGGGGTGGATTGAGAAAATAGCAAAGATGCCTCGACAAACCGTTTCTGTTTTATTAACTCTAAACCGAGTGTAAACCCTACATATATTGTACAACTAGTGACCAAAAGTGGAACTAAATGACGGTAAACCTTTCATTGTACCACAAATGACCAAAAGTGGAACTAAATGACCGGGCCGATCTAGCCTGACTGTTATTTCTTTCCTATTTCTTTTTCTCTAGCGGGCCTGTCTTGAAACAGACTCAACTTCACTGATAAACAACCCTAGGAAGGAACAGAACATAGAGATAGTCAGGAGATTCAGGACGGAACGACGGGCTCGGGAGAAAGAATTGTTCACCGCCGGCCTATCTTCTTTGCCTCATCAACGTCTCCAAATTGTTCGGTTTGAACTTCTTCTTCTCAACTGAATTTTGTTCCCTAATGTCTTTATGTCAACCGTGGTTCGCATTTATCAAGTGAGAGATCCAAAATTTCATTTGTTTTGTGCCGCTGAGAACTCCCGGCCTCCGATGGGGGCGCTCGGCCCCCCTCCGCCACTGGTGTAAATCATAGCTTGCGGATAGTTATGCAGCCATCCTATACTAATTTATGACCTCGTTGCTGTAACCTTTGAACTCCTTGGGGGTCATAAATGTCCAATTGCTACTTCTTGCTCACTACATGAGCGGTTGATTCCATTTGCTATGTCACTGTGTAGTCCTTGCACTTGCCGATCTTGCATTGGATCCTCATTAAGTTTTTCCTTGAATTGGCCTTTATTTGTCCCCAAAATTACCGGAGTTAATTCCTTTCCTTTTAGCTGGTATTTTTAGTCACCCGGTTGAATGACCTCTAGTTGTCTATATTCTGTTAATTTTCTAATAACTAAATGCATTGATCTCACGATGGCTTGCTTTTTTGCTATGTTACATATCCACGGCCCTTATGGATGCTTTTCTTGTTCTATTCGGGCATCATTTATTAAGTCTTGCCCTTATATCCTCATTTGGGACTGAAACGTATGGCGTACGTAACCATCTATTCAAACATCATTTGTTAAATTCTACCTTTATTTTCTCGTTTGGAGTTGAAACGTATGATGTAAACTAGGGTTGTTCATTGGATCGGAAAAACCGATCCAATCTAAAGGACCGAACCGATTCAGGGGAACCGAACCGATCCAAGGTAATTCGGGTCGGTCCGCGGTTCTAGGTTCTCCCGTGTTCGGTTTTCGGGTACCGAACAAACCGAAATAATTAAAAAATAAAAAAAAACCTTAGACGGGTTAAGGGTGGGTTGGCGTTGGATTGAACTTCCGCCTTCCTTCGTTGATTGAATTCGCAGCCCTAGCCCCCACACCTCAAGTCCTCGACTCCTCGAGCCCCCTCACTCGCAGCCTCACCTCGAGCCCTCGTCGGCCTCGAGCCCTCCGCCGTCGCCTTCGTCGGCCTTCGCAGCCTCGACCCTCGAGTCCTCGCCTTCGTCGGCCTTCGACAATTTCGACAGCCTCGACCTCGTCGCGACGTCGGCCTTCGCAGCCTTCACGAGCGACGGCGACGAGTTCACGAGTTCGCACAGTGATGACTCACGAGCGACGGCGACGAGTCGCACGCAGCCTGCACAGCCTTCACGTAGCCTGCGGCCCTGCACAGTGACGAGCGACGGCGACGTTTAGTTCAGTCTTCTTGCTTTGTTCACTTGTTTTTCAGACATTGAATCTGAGTTATGCTTTCACTTTTCCCCTCCAGATCCGAACCGACCCAGTGCCCTTATTCTTGCTTTGTTCGTTAATTTCTGTTGTTCACCGAGTTCGGCCTCTAGATCTGACTATTTGAGGTTAGTGTTTGCTCTTTTTCGTTGTTGAATTTGGGGCCTTCTTACTTTGCTTCACTGCAACAATTGTGAACAGCTGAACATTGTTTGGATCGGGTCAGAGTCCATAAACATAGTTTACATTTGTAAACTATGTTTCCGAATCAAGGTTTAACTTTCTGAAACAGTAGATGACAATATATAGTTCTAATCCTTAAATGAGTGGAAAAAATGGAGCTCTTTCTAATATGGTATCAAAATTATTCTTTTGGCATATGGCCATTGAAACATAAGGAGATCCTAACCTTTTGGACCTGAGAACCGTTGCTTAGGATCGGGCATTGTTTACCCTTGGCTGAACTCGAAACAAGTCTGCACCCGAAACAACGGAGATCTCAAATTGCAATAGAAGTGGATAGTGACTATGCCTGAAAATTTTAATTTAGAACTGCACACTTATCGTATTTTGACCGGAAACTTTACAATTGTTAATGACCTGATCTAATTCCACTCGATGTGAATGCCAAATTGCCTGGTCTAATTGATTGTCTACTTGATAGAAATCAAGGTTCATTGTGTGGTTTGTCTCTCAGAATGGAACTAGCCAACACTTTCAGCTCTCTATTAAGTTTTTTTTGCTGAAACAGAAAAAGGGATCCAGAGGTTATGCCTTTTGCGTTCCTTAATTACTAACATAATGTGCACAGTCAAGGCCAGTATAGCTCCTTGTAGTACTTCCATTTTTCTGCCAGATTTGCTGACTGTTGGGAGTGCTTTTTGGAAATATGGGGGTTTAGCTATTTATGCAGTCAGACTGCCATCTGTATTAAAAGTTCATTAAGACTGTTCCAAGAGTTGCACAGTGGTTCTTGTCATTAAACTGTGTCATTACATCATTCTATTCGTGCTATGTAACTGAAATTGATGTATACTTCTCTTCAATGACTTAGTTATGTAATACATTTCTTACTTGTTTTAGGCTTTCATCCTGTCCTGATTTTTTCTTTTATTTCTTATGTAGCTGTTGCATTCCTCCTGAAGTGATGAGGCTCAGTACATAGTCTATGCCCAGATCCAGTGGTGGCTAGAACTTATATTATTTCTGATGTGATCATTGTGTTCACCCCATAAATGCTAGAAGAAGTAGGGTTAAGAGATGAAGGAGAAAGATCAAATGCCTACTAAAATTATTGATAAAGGCTGGATACTAAAACGCAAACGTAAAAATCATTCTTTTGGGTCTGAGACATCTGGTACTAAGGAAGATCCTTGTGCAGAAGAATATTCAGATCTCCATTCATCTGTTAAAAGGAGGCAGAAGACGACAACATCTGACCAGTCTCCATTAAAAAGGAAAGGAAATGATGGAGTAAGTGTACTGATGTTTCATGGCTATGCTGTTACAAATCTCGTTCATCCTGTGCACTTGATTCATGATATATAAAATTTTAGTATTTATTCTTCCACTATGGTTCGAGATCTACATATTTCGTGATGCCTGATTGAATCTTGCTCTTTCATCTTGAATTTTTTGATTAATTCTTCATAATTAGAGAGGAAATTTCAAGAGGAGATAATCCTTGCTCATCATGCTATACATCATAATGTTATGAAGAAATCAAGCAGATCAAGTACTCTTTTATAATTCAATTTACAGAATAAGTTTCAACTTGCAATTTTCTTCTTTGTCTATTTTAGGGCAGGAAATTGATTCATTTTTTAGTGCTATACTCTGCAGGCCTTGAGGTGGGAGGATATTTCAATTGAGGATTCCTTTCTTCTCAGTAGATCTTAATTTCACAATGTTTAATGTGTTTGATGGACACAATAGTCTCTTGCCTCCTTGACCAATCATTTAGCATTAATATTTGTATCCATTTCTGGAGTAAGCTAAAATATCTGTAGCTTGGCTGTTTCGTTATTGTATTTGGGGCATTTAGTTGGGGTGTGCTGTAGATCATTGGAGCTAGTTCTTCATCACACCTGCCATTTGCCCACTCAGGAAGCTGATTAGATTTGTAGCTGTAATCTGCTCCATTTGAATGCCCTTATAACAAAAATGGCAAGTATTGCTTAGTAAATACATTAAAATCACTTCGAGCTTCATTTGTTAATTATTTCAATTGTTGATCCCAATTATTTCATGCTATAATGAGTATATGTCAAACTTGAAATTTTATCTGATCCTCTTCTCCCCTTGAATGTAGTATTACTATGAATGTGAAATCTGTAATCTTGGAGGAAGCTTGTTATGCTGTGATAGTTGTCCAAGGACGTATCATATTGACTGCCTTGCTCCACCTCTTGAGGTAGTAATAGAGAGTTTCCCTTCATCACTTGAACATCTCTATCGCCTATCATGTATCTCTTTCTGAAATTTTCCTACTTGTTACAAGGATGTTCCAAATGGGAAATGGGATTGCCCATCATGCCATCAGAAGAATGAATCTTCAGTGCCTATAAATCGGCAAGACATCTTAAAAAAGCAGGACGGAACCAAAATAATAAAAAAGTCTAGTTCTGATGCTGTCAAACCTCCTTTATTTGTGGGGAGCTTTATTAGCAAAAAAAGGTCAGTCAAGAAAGGAAACTCAGCCATAAAGCAAAAGAACAAGTTAGACCTTTATGAAACAGATGCATCCAAAACCAGCAAGTCTGAGGGTGGTTCCTTATTGTGCGTCAATGAGGACAGTGAGATGAAATCTGTTGACTTATCCCTGAAAGAAAGAATGGTATCTGACACATCCCCAGTCACTCGAAAGAAGGCAAAATCTTCTTTAAAGGAATCGATCTCAGGAGTGACCTTAATGCCAAGTGATGACAACTCCAATAAGAAAGCTGGTCAGTCAAGGAAAAGGAAATCTTCTAAAAAGGATAATGGCCGTACAAAGCTTATTGCTGCTATAGCTCCTAAAGGAAAGCGAAAAGATGGGAAAATGTTATTTGACGCAAACAAGAATGAGCAATCCATGCATGGACCTCCTACCTCTGTGAATGCAGTTGGGGAGAAGAGATCTGATGACCTTTTGCAGACAGAAACAAGCATGTCTGACTCAGCAGTTCACCCTGATGTGAAGTCAGACTCTCGAACTGGATCACACTCAGGAACCACTTATTTGACACAGAATGATGATAGATCAGATAAAAAAGCTGGCATTTCCAAAAAAAGTCAATCCTTTAAGAAAAGTGACGGTCATGTGTCTAAAGTTGCAATGTTAGCTCAGAAATGGAAGCGGAAAGATGGTGAAGGTGAACCTAAGAAGTCCACGTTCAGGGATGGGAATTCTTCAGTGGAAAAGGTTAAGATTCCCAAATCCAAAGATCAAAGTACAGCTCCTGGGACCAATAAACCACGCAGAGCAAAGATCAGTGGTGGTCGAAGAACTTTCAGTTTGACAGAAGATGCTGGATCCAAAAGGGTAGATGCTCCACAAAACAAGGAGGTATTATGCTCATACTATTCCTTGTGCTAGCATCTTTTGTAAAACTTATCTGTATGCGTCCTAGTAATTCCCAAGAAATTTTGCTATGCACAATTTGTGAAATCTATGCATACTAGTAATTCCCAAAATGGATACATTGCAAATATCCAGACACCACATGCTGCATCTTGGCTTGTAAGGGTCTTCCTTTCCATGTCTTTTTCCCTTTTTTTCCCTCTTTTTTTGTAGATGGATTTACTGTGACATTTTTTTTTGCTTTGGGGGTTGTTCTACAAAAACGTTTTTGTTATACTTTTTTTTCCGTAATATTAATTCAAAGCTAGCATTTGTTTCTAAGACATGCTTTTGGCCATTAATAAAAAGACATGGTGCTTGTTTTATTGTGCCCATTGCATGTAATATGTCGAAAGAGTTTCATCTAGTGTTGTCCTAAGATGTAGTAGGTGCTTGGCGAAATTAAATTGAGGACAATAATTGTTGTAATTAAAAACTTTGACTTTGAAGATTATGATAGTAACAAAGAAGCATTGTAGATATAAATTTGATAGTTTCTATTAAATACTTGAGTTATTTGTCAATTTTAATGACTTAAGTGAAACTTAATAGATTGAAGAAAAATGCCGGGTAATATAACGCCAATGGAAAAATAGCATATTACCAATTAAAATCACTCACTGGATTCTTTTTATTCCCTTTCAAAAAAAGTCGTCATGATATCATATTTATTCATTTATTTGATTAGATTGCTGAAGATTACCTGCACAGCCTATAATTTTAGGAAATGGCCTACTTGTTTTATAATACATTTATAAGTACTCTTCCTTGTTTCGTAATTTTGACAAAAACCTAGTTATAGAGCAAACTTTCCAATAACTACTTGCTGTCGTCTTGTGAATAACCATGGTAGTTCAACTATAATATAAATGACTATTATATATTACAGTACAAATAATCAAATTAAAGTATGAATAACCATGGTAGTTGAACTTAAATATAAATGACTATTAAATATTACATTATAAATTATCAAATAAAAATAGCATTGTAAAATAAAAATTACTATAAAATGAACTTGGATATGGACCCCTTTGGCTTTGAGGGTGGGCCCTGGGCCCTTCCCCATCCCGGACAACCCACTTTGACGGGCCTGGCTTCATCAAACATAGAGTTCTATATAGTGTCACTCTTTTCTAGGTTTTCCAATATGTTCATTTCCTTTTGGAAAATTGAAGATATGTTTTGCAGTCTTTTCTGTTCGTAGTGAAGCCAGGTCAAGGAATGCTGATTAAAGAGAATTGGTACAGAACTGCATGAATTTTGTAGCTCAATAGAGGCTTCTATATCATCATTTCCGTTCTCTACATATCCCTTCTCAGCTAGCAGTTCAAAGGAGAAATGTTTTTCTCATGATGGAGATTATATTTACATGATTGTTCTTACTTTTGCTGCATTGAAGGTCGCTGAAGAAGAGGAATTGGCATCACCTGGACTGGTCCATAGAGTAAGAGCTGAAAAACAGCCGTTTCAAGAAGTGTTCTCTCTTGAAGATTCCCTGCAGGTAGATCAACCAGATCTACTCATTTAGGCATATCAAAGCTATTGAAATGAATTGTTCCCTGTTTTGTTTCTCCATGAGAAGAAATATTTTTGCTCTAAACATAAAATATGGGCATTAAGAAATTTTTCGGATCTTGGCACTCTTGTAGAATGTCTCATAATTTCTGGTGTATCTATTTTAGGCTCCAAAGTATAGTTGCTTTTAACATCACATGCACTTGTGCTTCGTTTTATGCATCCACACCCTTTGATATTGCACTAACTGAATTTCTTTCTTTCTCCATATGCAATACAGGTGGATAAAGTTCTTGGGTGTAGAGTGCAGGATCAGACCCACCTTTTAGATACAAGTTCGGAGATGGATGCAACTAGTCAATTAGTTGGGAAGCAAAAATCTCCAAAAAATCAAATAGATTCACTTGCAGACAATCCTAATGACGGTGAGGACAATCATCTGGAGGATACTGATGGTGAAACAAATTGCATTCCAGATGTTTCTGTGCAGGAGAACCTACAAGCTAATAAAAGATCTGTGAAGAAAGAAGGTAAAGTGATGAATGAAGATGTTATAGGAAGCGGCACTGAAGGTGTGGACCTTGTAGCGATAGATACTGTAGATCAAGAGAATGAAACAGAAGAAAATGTATCAGCAGGAGCCGATTCTTGCGCTGAAAAGACTCAAATATCCGCAGAAAAAGTTGAAGATGTGACTGGAACAAAGATCTCTTATGAGTACTTAGTTAAATGGATGGGGAGATCTCATGTTCACAATGCTTGGATTCCAGAATCTAAACTGAGAACTTTGGCAAAAAGGAAGCTCGATAATTATTGGGCCAAGTATGGAACAGCTGAGATTAATATATCTGAGGAGCAATGGAGACATCCCCAACGAGTGCTTGCTCTTTGCTCTAAAGAACGTGACACAACTGAAGCTTTAGTGAAGTGGTCTGGACTCCAATATGATGAATGTACTTGGGAGAGGATAGATCACCCAGTGATTGAGAAATCATTTCATCTGATTGATCGATACAAGGAACTTGAACTCCAAGCTTTGGCAAAGGATGCTGATAACTTAGGTACTGGGAGGAAGAAGTCACAGAAAAGTGATATTCCAGTCCTCAAGGAGCAGCCAAAGGAGCTGAAAGGTGGTATGCTGTTTCCACATCAGCTAGAAGCTTTGAATTGGTTGCGTAGATGCTGGCACCGGTCCAAAAATGTGATTCTTGCTGATGAAATGGGCCTTGGTAAAACAATTTCTGCTTGTGCCTTTATCTCATCCCTCTGCTTTGAGTTTAAAGTCAAGAATCCCTGCCTGGTATTGGTTCCTCTTTCTACAATGCCTAATTGGTCGGCTGAGTTTGCATTATGGGCGCCAGACTTGAATGTAGTTGAATATCACGGGTCATCTAAATCTAGAGCACTAATTAGACAATATGAATGGCATGCCAGTTATCCAGATGATCCAAAGAAGCAAACAGATTGCTATAAATTCAATGTCCTTCTAACAACCTATGAAATGGTTTTGGTTGATTCCTCACACATGCGTGCCATTCCTTGGGAAGTTCTTGTTGTTGATGAGGGTCATCGGCTGAAAAATGCTAGCAGTAAGCTTTTTAGTCTGCTCAATTCATGCTCCTTTCAGCATCGTGTTCTTTTGACTGGCACTCCTCTGCAAAACAACATCGGTGAATTGTTTAACTTGCTTAACTTCCTGCAACCTGAAACATTCCCTTCCTTGTCAGCATTCGAGGAAAGGTTCAATGCTCTGACAACTGCTGAAAAGGCAGAGGAATTGAAGAAACTTGTTTCTCCTCACATGCTTCGCAGGCTGAAAAAGGATGCAATGCAAAATATTCCACCTAAGACCGAAAGAATGGTTCCTGTGGAGTTGTCATCTATTCAGGCTGAATACTATCGTGCTATGCTAACAAAGAACTACCAAATTTTAAGGAATATTGGTAGAGGGGTTCAGCAACAATCAATGCTTAACATTGTTATGCAATTGAGGAAAGTTTGCAACCATCCATATCTAATGCCCGGTACAGAACCTGATTCTGGGTCTGCTGAGTTTCTTCAAGAAATGCGGATAAAAGCTTCAGCAAAGTTGACACTGCTACATTCAATGCTTAAATTTATGCATAAGCAAGGTCACAGGGTTCTTATCTTTTCTCAGATGACAAAACTTCTGGATATCCTGGAAGATTATTTGACTGTTGAATTTGGGACGAAATCTTTCGAGAGAGTAGATGGTTCTGTATCAGTAGCTGATCGCCAGACAGCTATTGCTCGCTTCAACCAGGATAAAAGTCGATTTGTTTTTCTCTTGTCGACTCGGTCCTGTGGTCTTGGGATCAATCTGGCAACTGCTGATACCGTCATTATATATGATTCTGATTTTAACCCACATGCTGACATTCAAGCAATGAACCGAGCACATCGAATTGGACAGTCAAACCGACTTCTGGTTTACAGGCTTTTTGTTCGTGCCAGTGTTGAAGAGCGTATCTTGCAGCTTGCAAAGAAGAAACTAATGCTAGATCAGCTTTTCATGAATAAGGCAGAATCTCCAAAAGATGTGGAGGATATTTTGCGCTGGGGAACAGAGCAACTTTTCCATGATTCTTGTGACAAGGATGTTGATGAAAATGATGCTAGTGAGGACCCAGTTGCAGATACTGAACATAGGAGTACAAGGAAAGTTGGTGGCTTGGGTGATGTATATAAAGATAAATGTACAGAAGGAAGAAACAATATTATTTGGGATGAAGCTGCAATAGTGAAGTTGCTTGATCGTTCAAATGTTCAGGATGGATGGACAGAGAATGATGAAGTTGAAATGGAGAATGATATGCTAGGATCAGTTAAGGTAAAGTTTATGGGTTTATTAATATGTTTATGCTGTCAATGAAGCTGGTCTGGAAAATGAATGCTAAGCTCAATTATCAATGCGAGTCATGTCGGAAACCCTTATTATTAATTGTGGTCACACTCAACATTTATTTAATTGAAATCGTTTGATGCTTGAAATGCTTGCTCGCCTTCATAGGTCTTTATTCTCTTTTCTTAGCCATCTTCTTTATATGTTTGTCTTTTTTTTTTTTGTAGAATATGTTTTTGTCTCCTTTTATCTTCAAGTTTGTTTCTCTTTCTTACCTAAAATAAAGACCTGTTTTTTTATACATCTGATTTCAATTTTAAAATTCTTTTTGATCAGTCTACAGAGTGGAATGATGAGCAAGTGGAAGATGGAAAACTGGAGTCACCTTCAGTGACTGAAGACCTTCCTGCTCTTAATTCTGAAAATAAAGAAGATAAGCTTGTGTCTGGTACTGAAGAAAATGAATGGGATAAACTCTTACGTGATAGGTAAGAGCAAACCTTCCTTGCATTGTTTTGCTAGTAGCTTTACTTGTATGTCATCTTGGCAATGTTATATAAAGGTAAATGCTGGCTTGATGATGCTTTTCTTATTTTTATTATGAGCTATTAGTAAATTCAATTGCTTATACTAAGGACGTGTTGTGTCCATCTTCTAGTGGAGCTAGAAACAGATCCTTGCACAATGGTGAAACATATCATGGAACCATGCACTGTCGAAATTCTTATTACTTCAATTGGGAACTTAATAGACAAGCATAGGTTACTTTGGATAGGCATTCTAGGTTTCCAGCATCGATGTTTTAACATTTCAGAGTAATTTGATCTTGCAGCTGAGTGGATTATTATAATTTCACTTAAATATGGTGCAATGCAGTGGCAAAAAGTAAAATGAAACAAATGGTCTCTGTTGTGGATGCATTCCTGTTTGCCTTCCCATGATAAAACATCCTTTTATTTGGTTAGGAAGGAAATATATTCTATTTTGTTTATAAAATTCCCAGGAGATCAAACTACGCTTTTTTCGTAGGAGGGAAATGGCTATGCTATATGGCTCATGTTGTACAATTTCTCTATTTATTTATTGATTGCTTTTGTCATGATGTGTCCACTTTTTCTGTTTGATCTTCTGAGATAAAGTTTTAGGTAATAGCAAGGGTTTGGGGGAAAAGTAGAGAGAGGTTTTAAATATTATATGCATCAAGTTGTGTAATATACTAACAATCCATTGGTACATGTTCCCTTTCCCGAAACCGTTTTAGAAAGATATTCCAAAATTTATTAATTTAGAATTTTCTAATAACTTATTGCATGGGTTTATCTTTTCCGTGTTGGAGGAATAGTTTCTATGTAGAGCTTCGTGTCCTATACCCTTAGGCATAGATTATAATGGCAGATTTCCTGTTTGGAACATTAAGCTCTGCCTAGATGCTCAACATATAAATAAGTTCTGCTGCCTGATATAATAGGATTTCCTTTCTCCTAGTTTCTTCCCATCAATGAAATGAAGTTGTATTGCAGAGTGGTGAAATGTTGACTGTATAGAATACATAGATAAAACTTTGTACAAATTTTAGATATGTACATATATATCTGCACACCAGTTAATATTGGAGCATGAGACTTCAGATTCACACCTGTATGATGAGAGTTCAGTTACTTGTTTAATAACCCCTAGTAGATTTTTTTTATTAATTCAGTATCAGATTCTGTTATGTTAATTCTTGAAACTGTCAGCAATCATTTCACTTAACTAATTTTTAGCATTTGATGCATTTTGCAATCTTTCGTTTTTGGCATTCTCTATTAGTTATTTGTTGGTGCTATAATTGGTTTATTACTGTTTTTAGGTGGGAGAAATATCAAACTGAGGAGGAAGCAGCTCTTGGTCGAGGAAAACGTCAGAGAAAAGCTGTTTCTTACAAAGAAGTATTTGCTCCACATCCATGTGAAATTTTAAGTGAGGTCAGCATTGAAGAATGTACAAATATTTGTTGTGAAGTGTACCAAGTTCAACCTTTTGATCAGTTGGAACATTGTGTTTTGTTTTTCCTCTTTTAGATAATACCATTTGCAGACTGTAAAATGACTTGCAATTATTAAAATGTTTATCGAAATTTATGTGGATCATGCATTTTGCCTCATATTTGCGCCCAACCTCCTATCTCATCTCATGCTTATCTATTAAGAGATACTGATAAGTTCCTTTATTTTTTTCTGAGGGCGGTTATATATAAAAGTTGTGATCTTGTAACAGTCTATATGGCAACTTATACTCACTGTGCATGTTTTTACAGAGCGGTGGAGACGATGAAACAGAATTAGAAACTGAGCCCAAGAAGGAATACACTGCAGCTGGACGTGCTTTGAAAGAGAAATAGTAAGTCCTGATCCTGTCTTCCTGACTGACCACTATACAAAGAAGGTCCTGCTGAATTTCTGTTTTCTGTCTTATATGTGGCTGAACAGCTTGTGACAATGGTCTTTAAGCCAATTTGATCCATTGTGCTGCTCAAGTTTGTACTTGGTAAAGGAACTAATCCATGTAAAATTTATTAAAGGTCATACTAAGATAATTTTTAATGTTTTTGTGAATAAAAATGACTATAATGAGGAATGGTAGGCTGTGACTCGTGTCTCTTTTATGGATAAGATCCGCTGGTGTTGAATAATTTTACCCCTGGCAGGACTATGCTATAGTACTGGTTTTTGTGACTTGACTCTTTCTAAAATTTACACATTCCTTCCCAGCTCTTTCTGAATACTGAAGTGTGTTGTCAATCTATTTCTCAACCATTCGAATCAATAACATCTTATATGTCACCTTATCATAGTCTTAACCTTTTCTTTTGTGTGGGTAAAACAGCTTAATACTCCGTGCTAGGCAAAAGAAACGACTGGATCAAAGAAACGCATTAGCAGAGTCCCTTGCTGGAGAAAACCTTTCTAAGCCAGAATCCATTCCCTGGGTGCCTTTATCTGGGGCAATGCTGGATGATAAGATAACCAGGCTAATCCAAAACTGCAGAGAGAAGATACCAGCAAGGGAACCAAAGGATACTGAAATTGAGGCTGGAGTTGACCATCCAGCACAGAAGATTCCGAAGCACAGACTGATCAGTCAACTAAATTCTCAGGCTTCTCATCCTGGTAATAATATTGAGGGCTCAACCTCGGAGCCTACAAGCCACATGCTACCACCAGTGCTTGGACTATGTGCCCCAAATGCAAGTCAACGTTACAGATATTTATCAAGGTCTTACCGGAGAGAGAATGGTCAAGTGAGGAAGCCAAATTTCCCTTTTCGCGCTCCTAAATCTCCCAGAGGCTCACCCGAAAAAGATGCAACTGGACTTAAAAATGCTAATACTGGCAAGCTAGAACTCTCTGACCAATCAGTAGAGGCCCTTCAACAGCATGTGAAGAATAGCAATTCAGACATGCATCTCCCACATCCTCAGGTGATCCCTATCCTTTTGAGTTGACTATGAAATCATTTTTGGAAATACAAATGTTTAGGTCTAAACTATGTGACGATTTTGCAGTTACCTCCACAATTCCTGCAAGGAAATCAGCCAAATGGTATTGGAAATTATGGACCCATTTCAAGTGATTTCTTGGAAAAGATGGGATTGCGTAATCTACCATTTGATGAAAAATTGCTGTCTAGATTTCCACTCCCATCTAAAAACTTGCAAAATACTGCACATGACTTGTTTCCCAATTTGTCAATGGGAAGCAGAGATGCAACAACCTATGGTTCGGGGCGGGTGCCTTCCTCTATGCCTATGTTACCTAATCTGAAGTTCCCTCCGCAAAGTGTTGCCAACTATAATCAGCCAGAATCAGAACCGCCTCTTCCATTGGGTTTGTCTCATATGCCACCATATTCTGCTCCAATGTTTCCTGAAAATCATAGAAAAGTTCTTGAGAATATAATGATGAGAACTGGAGCTGGATCAAGCAATATGGCCAAGAGGAAAGCAAAAGTTGATCTCTGGTCAGAGGATGAGCTTGATTCCCTCTGGATTGGTGTTCGAAGACACGGACTTGGAAATTGGGATGCAATGCTGAGGGATCCTAGATTGAGATTTTCCAAGTACAAGACTCCAAATGACTTGAATTTCCGATGGGAGGAGGAGCAGCTCAAAGTTTTGGACATTCCTCCACCATCAAAGTCGTCATCTAATTCTAGGGCAAACTTGGACAAATCTTCCCTTCTCCCAAATCTCCCTGATGGTATGATGGCCAGGGCATTGCATGGAAGCAGGCTTGGTGGACCCTTCAAATCGCAGTTTCACCATGTCACAGACATGAAACTGGGTATTAATGATCTCGCTCCTAGCTCAAGTCAACTTTTGCCACCGCATCACAGTGAAATTCTCCGTCCAAGATTTCAAGGAAACTATATGGGAGAAATTCCCACCTTTTCTTATGACAGAATGGCCTCTTCATCTCTTGCAAATGTTGAATCGTCATTTCCTTGCAATGCTTATGGAAACACCACTTTGGCTTCTTTGGGTTTGAAGAGCTTCAGTAGTAGTGTACTGAGCAGGGACAATGAGTTAGGGGAGAAAGTTATTCTTACTCCCCCCAACAAGTCAGGCAAGGAGGCAGCCACTTCAGAGTCACGACTCCCTAATCTCAGTGACGGGCTAAAAGTTCCCTCATACAAGAGGAAAGAAGTTGCATCTGAAGGTAGTAATTCCAAGGACAAGCTGCCTCATTGGCTTAGGCAAGCTGTGACGTGTACACCTAAGGCGCCTCCTGATCCTGAACTTCCACCAACTGTCTCAGCCATTGCTAAGTCTGTTCGTGTTCTGTACGGAGAAGAGAAGCCGGCTTTTCCTCCGTTTGTCATTCCTGGTCCTCCTCCTCCTAAGCCAACAGACCCAAGAAGTACCTTAAAAAAGAAGAAGAAGAAATTAGGACTAGTTGTTGGAAGCTCTTCCAATGAAAACATGGCAGAAAGTAGCCCTAACTCAGTTGCTGTTTCTCCTGGAGATGGTGCTAATCGAAATTCAAGTACCGGGCTTTCCCCTTCAGAAGGGCTGCAATTGGCGGGGACGTCTGATGTCAAAGAAGACCAAGATCCACTGCAAACGGAAGATGTAAGCCCCGGCTGTGCACCTGAACAGAGGTTGAAGGAACCGGAGAGTGGGGAATCTTATAGTAATACCGAGTCTGATTCTTCTAAATCTGAAGGAGGTGAGAAAACTGATGTCCTGGAGGTTTATTCAGAGGAAACCATGTCTGACTGTGATAAAGCTAATCATTAGGCAAGATAGCCATCGTTGTTATTGGAGGTAGGAATGTTTTGATTTATGAACTACAGGACAGAGTTAGTCCTTTTTTGGTATGGAAGGGCTAGCTTAAGGTCGGATATTTTACTTTTCTGCATTGTGCATGTGTATGTACCCATGAAATTTTTTGCAAGCTCATGCGTGGTAAATCTGCATGGGGAGGGATTTAGAAAATGATAAAATGTGGAACATATTTATAGGATAAGTACTTTGTAAAGCCTTCTTTATGTCTTAGGAATGGGATCGGGTCATATTATAACTAGATAGATGACCCTGCCCGTTCTTCACCAATGTGATTAACTAATTGTTGTTCATGTATCATCATTTTGCATTATGAGCTCTATTATTGTACCACATGATGCAGCAATCTTGAATTGGGTTGTATTAATTTGTTCGTACCAACTTATGGTAAATTGTTAGAACCATTTTTTCTCTATAGCCATATTTTTCAAGACAATTACATGTAGGTTAAATGTATTGAATATGATGACCAGTTTGGCAGACAGGAAATAACATACATTTGACATTGTCAAGGGAAGGGATTGATTATTAAGCAGGGATTGATGATTGAAGTGGATGATGATTAAGAACCTTAAATGGAGTGGAATTTAAGTACATAATGGACTTGGTGCTCTTTGGTATCGATATCTTTCATATTTGGTATCAGTATCGATATTCAATATACAGTTAAACCTCTATAAATTAATAGTGTTGGGACCGGAGTATTTTATTATTTTATAAAGATATTAATTCATCGATAAATTAATATTTATTAATTTATAGTGATTTTAGCAATAAAAATATTTCAAATTAAATAATACCAAGTATTGTCATTGAACCAAAGATAACACCAATTATAAAAATAGTACAAGTATAGCCAAACTATTAACATATTTACTAAAAATAAAACATGGATAATTTACGGGCAAAATTTGGATGATTGGTATTATTGTACTTTTCTTATATAGTAATTATTAATTTATGATTTTATTGGGACCTTATATTTCTATGGTGGTTTTTTGAAAATTTATTATCTTATTATCTTATCGAAAATCGTCAAATTTTACACTAGCCCAAGTCAGGACCGGAGAAAAATATTAATTTACCGTGTTTATTAATTTATCGAGTATTATTTTATAGAGGTTCTACTGTATGTATGATATTTGATATCAAACGTGTGGTTTGGTTATTATGGATATTTGTCATATATCATATACATTGTTTGGTAAAGTCTATTATTTTGTAAAGTCCGGTTTAACAATACTACTATCAATTCTAACTTTAATACGTTAATTTTACGAGGTTTCATAATAGCACATCTTAGAGCTGTTATGACCACTAGAAACAAGCCGTTATGGCCAATTGGATTATTGCCGTTAAGGCCAGAAGCGACTTGGCTGTAACGGTTCGTTTCCATCTGGCCAATACGGTTCATTGTCATTTTCCGTTCACCATGCTTACTTGCGAACATACGAGTTGTTCACATTTATTATATTCTCAACCATTTTCTGCCCTCTATTACCCTCTATTACCCACCTATTACTACGTACTACCTATTATCACCTATTTCTACTTATTACCACTCATCTTCTACTTTCTTCCTTTTCACTCTCTCCACTTTTTTTACCAACAGTTTCACCAATTTTCCCAAAACTCTCACTATCTTCCCTATTCTTTCTTATCTTCAATTGATAATAATGGTGGTGCTATACATTGTAACGGATTGGATGAGCAATCTATACATATGAATCACAACAGGGAAACATTTTCCCTCCATTCTTTTAGTATTATTTAACTAAAATTACTACTACTTGTTGACTTCTTTGATGAAATTATTAGTTGTTTTAGTTTTGTGTAAGGATTTTGGCGGCTACCCTAATCATGCAGGCACCAAATGGGCCTTTGCTTTTATTGGATCAAATGGGCCTTGTTGGGTTTTTATTGGAACCAAACCACCAGCCGGTGTGCCCGCGCTTTGGCACCAGAAAACTTCGTTTTGGAAATGCGGGTAGAGGCAGGCCAAGACATGGGCGCGTTATAGCCGGTGTGCCCGCGCTTTGGGTCCTGATGGCTCGGTATTGAAGACACGACCTAGGTTGGGTGTTGCGCGATCGCGTGATGCTTTGGGTGGCCGCGTCTTGGTTCTAGAAGGCCAAACCTTGGCCTAGGTGAGCTACTAAGTGTTCATACCTTGTGGGGCATCCCGAATTGGACTCAAGAAGTTTACTCGAAGGTTACAAAGTGTGCTTTATTCGACTACGAGGTTTCGTGATGGGGGAGGTCTCCATAAGTCAAAGAGTCTCCGTTTTCACGTGAATGGTGGTCTAAGGATTTAGACCGAAGGGACGTGATTCGATTCTTGGATCAATGCATTCCGAGATAGGAGCCTAGGTTGGTTAGAACCTCGGAACACTACATCTACCCGATGTGTGTTGGTGGGACTTAAGAGGCCTAGAGGTGACACTCTTGTGTACCTACAAGTGTGGCCTAGAAGGTCATGAAGAGGCTAATCATACTACGATAAAGTGACCGAAAGAAGGCTAGCACTACAACTCAACCCCAGACTCGGTCGAGTTTTGGGTCAAGTTTTTGGCCTGGAGCCATCACTCGGCCGAGCCCTAGACCGAGTTTGTTGTCTGGATTTTGGATGCCTTAGATGATGGTGTTGAGGACTAGATTCCCCACACTTGTAGGCACCAATGGAGGCATGCTTGTATAGGCATGCCGAGACGAGTGCGAAGCATATTCGTAGAAGGACAATAACGCCCTAAGGGCATGTTTCTTCAAGGTTACTTGATGAATGTTTCGAGGGAAAGAGAAGAATGGTTTGTTCCATCTTGAATGCGGATGATTATCCCAAGGAAAATCACCTAGATTAAGGTGTGTAAGATGGAAGAGGGCATTGTCTATAGAGTTCTCCGATTGATGGATCTTGGAGAGGCCAATGTGGAATTATGAAGATGGAAGACACCTTGGATCTTCATTGGACTATAAAGACATTGGAAGGTATCTAAGACTTGGTTTATTTCTACACATGTTTGTTTGCACCTATGGGTCCATTGAGATTTGAGAACACCTCTCATGGAGAGTGTGTCATACTTGAGTACTCTCACGTGATAGAGTGCACATACCATGTCATGTATATGTGTCGTGGTGGAATGCATTGATGCTAAAGGCATTGGATGTGTGGAAATGTCTTTTCGCCTTGGAAAGAACGCAAGTTGGATCACCATATGTGGAAGACCACTAGTCAACAAGTGGTTGGTAATTCCTATTTGGGTGATAGGCGCACAATCTTGGATTTTCAAAAGAGGCAATTTGCATAAACTTGACTTTGGGTCGGGATGCGACATCTAGGTGTGAGGGTGAATTATTCTGAGGAATATACACTCCTAGAGTCGTCTTGGTTGTTTTGTTAATAGCACAACAAGGATGACTACTTCCCGGATAGGGATTTTGGCAGAAGGGCCTATGTACGATCAACTTGAGGGATGGGGATAAAATCCTAAAAGGCCTGTGGTTTGAACGCCCAATTTCCCCTTACCGAAAGGTATAGGGCTGAATTCAATGTGGTAGTCAAACACATGGAGTCTTGAGAGCATATATAAGCTCCAATCAAGGTAGATGCTCTGGCCTACGTAAATGAAGGAGTTTTGGAACATTTGTCACGAGTGTTTGGGAAAACACTTGTCATGGGTGATCCATTAATGGGACTTTGGCAAGTGCATTCATGGGTGCATGTTAGAAGTCTCAACTAAGCATGTGTGGAAGTATAAGGCTTTCCAAGAGAGCGTTGGGATTGCTCATCTATAAGCATATGTGAAATAGATATGGGACGCAATAGCCTTTAAAAACGACATGAATGTAAGCAACATAAGGTAGCTCATTGACGGGGGTCGTCCGGATTGGATGATATCAAAATTTAAATTTATAAACCGAACCCCAATTGTGGTATAAGGGTAGGGTATCGAACACACGGGAGTTCGTGCGTTGAGTGTACCAAAAAGACTAAAAAGAGGTAAAAGAAAGGCAAAAACAAGGAAAATCAAAGGGAACAACCCGGACCGACTTTGGTCACTTCGGTCCGAGGTTGGATCGATGCGAGTTTGGCCGGGACCGACACTGGGGAAGTCGGGCCCGAGGTACTGGGGAACTCGTTCTTGTCAAATAGTAGACCGGTCTTGGGTTTTTGGGTTCCTTCCCTAACTAGACTTGGGTGATTCCACCCCAATTCAGCCAATAAGTGTTGATCCTTATGAGATCGAGGTTGTTTGCCTTCGATCCCTCCACTCTACACTTCGACCTTAGGGAGTTTTCACTCTCCTTCGATGCTAGGTCTAGTGACGGGCTCGAGATCGCTTTCGCTTACTCTTACCAACCACAAGCCCTAGATCCCTTGTTCTCACAAGAGAATTGAAGCTCAATGTAGAGAGGATTCATAGATCAAGCACTCAAGGCTATGGAATTGGGGGTTCACACCCAATCCTAGCTAGGGGATTCCCCCATAGCCCAAGACTATGGAATCTACTCCATCAAGTAAGAGTAAAAAGCAATCAAATAGCAAAGCAAGCAAATCTCAATCATCAAACTCAAATCAAAGCCAAATTGCATTCAAATCAAAGGGGTTTCACTATATCCAAGTCTCAAATCCACAAACAAAAGCAAAACAAGTTCAAACTCACTAATCCTCCTAGAGCTCCACCGATTTCTCTCCTCTTCTCCTCTTCCTTTCTCCTCTTGCTCTCCAAGTCTTCCTTTGAGCCCTTTGAGAGTGATTAGATGTTGGATCCCTCTAAACTCCTCTAAGCTCCCTCTCATTATCCTCTCCTTTGATTGGGGACCAAGGAATTCAAAAATTAGAAGAAGGGCAAAAGTGGAAGATCAACATAATGTGCCTTGGAGCCCAATCCTCACTTAAGCCGACTTGGATCGACACGGGTGGACCTCGGGCCCGACGTTGTCAACATCGGTCCGAGCCTCTATAGCACCAACTCGGGCCCGACTTGTTGGGAACCTTGTTCCGGGGCCTCGATCCTCTTCTTTTCTTGGTTTTCCTTAAGCTCCTCTTCGTTCTTTGCATGGCTCTTCCGCTCCTTTGCTCCTTAGCTTTGCTCCTCCTTAGAAACTCCTCCAAAACGTCCTCAAATGCGCCATTTTACCTACAAAACACAACAAACTCGCATAGTCTCCGAATCTCGTAGAAAATCGGGAATTAAGCTAGAAAGAGACAAAACTAACAAAGAAAGGAATGAAAAACACATATTTACAATGGAAACTAACTACTAAAACACACCACCAAAATGAGAGACATCAGAATACCGCATACTTAAACTTGCTTGTCCTCAAGCAATAACAACATAAGCAAGACCGAAGCACAATTTTCAAGTAAATCCTCATATGAAAAATCAATCATGCACAAGTGATAGACATGTTAGCAAGATTACGTCATAACACATGATCAAGTGTTCAAGGAATTAAGTCTAATGCAACAAAGCCTCACTTTAGGGATATGAAAATGTGTATCACTCATCATGTGTTTAGGCTTAGCAATGAACACTCAAACTCAACAATCATGCAAGTAAAGGCTTTACCATTGAAGCTAATATCACCAATTCCTCCACCTAGAGATGCCTATTACAATGCACACAAAGAATATGAACTTGGCTCAATGGAGGTCCTCAAAGAGGTTCCATTCGGCCGGGTTGTAATGGGGCTTTTGGTGTTTCTCAAGGTGGGAATCATTTTGGTCTTGTGGTGCTTATGATGGGGATTGAACTTTCTAGTCTCTCACCAAACTCACCAAATTATTCCACTTTCATTTTTCACTCATCCAAAAGACTTTGATTTTCTCCTTCTTTTCTTTTCTCAACCCACTTTTTCCTTAACATTCCACTTCATCTTTGCACTACACTTTTTGTTGGATTTTTTCACATTTTTTCCACTTTGGACCGACTTGCACTACAACTCGGGCCCGATGTGCACTTTAACTCGGTCGGTGCCCTTTTCTTCACTTAAGCTCTTTGCTTTCAATCCACTACTTTTTCCAACTTTTCTTTCTTTTCTTTACACAAAGATGCACTACCCACTTGATTTATAACTCCATTTCTTGCCCTTCACCAAAGAGAATCTCAACTCTCCAAATACTCTTCCAAACCTCTCACTAAATTCCAATCCCATAAGGGTCAAGTCATATAGGCTAGGAATCATATTTTTGAGGAGTTTCAAACAAAGGTCTAAGGCTAAAACGGGGCTACAAACAACGGTTTCTCTTCAAGGTAGGATATGGAACATTTTGTGACTAAATGAAATGAAGCTCAAATCAATGTGACAATGCATAGAACAATTCTCATATTGGTCTTGGAAAATAGATAAACACCTCAATAGCAAGTTTTACTTAGCATGAATGAGCTAATCACACAAGAAAATGAGGGATATGCAAATATGAACAAGCATCCCTAAAATCGCCAAAAATCATCTCACAAGGTTCACTCTAGCTTAGTTGCATCAAAACTTATCCTAGAACTCATGTGCTCAATAAAAACATGCAAGACATCATATCACATCAAAAGCAACATCCATTTAGAGGCTAAACTATCCAAAAATATGCAAAGGAATTTACATGCTCACATCATCATTAGCCTTCTTTAGACATCTAAGATGGGAATTCCTAGTCCAAAACAAAATCTTTTTTGACTTTTTTCAAACAATTTTTCGAATTTTTAGGGATTCTTTTTTGCAAAATTTTTCTCAAAAACAAAACAAACTCATCCATTCATGCCATCAAATTCAATCATCATCCATGCATCATATCATGCCACTATCCAAAAGAAATCATCCCTTAACAAGACAAGAACAAACACAAGAAACCTACACATGAAACTATGAGCTACTAACCCACCCCATACTTAAAATTTTGATGTCCTCATCAAAACAAAGAAATCAAAACTCAAAAGTAAAAGAGTAGAGTCAAGAGAGCTCACAATTTCTTATTCTTGAATGGCATGTTGAGGCTTAGTTTGCTAGAAGGAGAGCCCATGAGGCTCTTACTTCTTCACTTGGATCAATCTTGTCATAGAACTTTTTTACTCGATGACCATTCACTCGAAAGGTCCGCCCATCCTCACTAATCAAATCTACCGCTCCTTGAGAATGGATTTGATGTACCACAAACGGTCCACTCCACCTTGTTCGAAGCTTTCCGGGGAAGAATCTAAGCCTTGCATTGAAAAGGAGGACCTTGTCACCAACTTGATAGGTTTTTGGAATCAACTTCCTATCATGCCACCTCTTGGTCTTCTCCTTATACAACTTAGCATTCTCATAAGCTTTTAACCTCAACTCCCCTAACTCGTGGAGATCCAAGAACCTCTTTTCTCCGGCCAAATTTACATCCCAATTCATTTCTTTGAGAGCCCATTTGGATTTGTGCTCCAACTCTACCGGAAGATGACACGCCTTGCCATACACTAGATTGAAAGGTGTAGTCCCCAAAGGTGTCTTGTAAGAGGTTCTATAAGCCCAAAGTGCATCATCAAGCTTAGATGCCCAATCCTTTCTTGACTTAGACACCGTCTTCTCCAAGATGGCCTTGATTTGACGATTTGAAACCTCAACTAGCTCACTTGTTTGGGGGTGATAAGGAGTAGCAACTCGGTGAGACACCCCATACTTAATCAACACATTTTCAATGCATTTTTCAATGAAATGAGGGCCACCATCACTAATGAGAACTCTAGGAACGCCAAATCTAGCAAAGATGTTGCTTTTCAAGAACTTCATCACAACCCTTGCATCATTGGTCCTTGTTGGAATGGCTTCCACCCACTTGGAGACATAATCCACGACCACCAAAATGTATTTGTACGGGCCCGACGTGGGGAATGGTCCCATGAAGTCGATCCCCCATACATCAAAGAGCTCTACCTCTAGCATTCCGGTTTGCGGAGTCTCATTTCTCCTTGACAAGTTCCCCTCTCTTTGGCACTCTTGACATCTCTTCACGTACTCATGCACATCCTTAAGCATGGCTGGCCAATAGAAACCACAATGTAGAATCTTTGCCGTGGTTTTCGAACTCTTGGCATGACCTCCGGTTGGCAAAGAATGGCAATGGCGGATGACACTCTCAATCTCCTCACTTGGAATGCACCGTCTATAGATTCTATCGCTCCCTTCCTTGTATAGGTATGGATCATCCCAATAATATTGCCTAGCATCATGTAAGAATTTCTTCCTAGCCGAATAAGACAAATTTGGTGGGATCACTCCCCCTACAACAAAGTTAGCAAAATCCGCAAACCAAGGGGTAACCCCTCGTTTCACGGTCTCAATAGATAGAAGACAAGTGGGAGGTGAAGATTTAATCAATTGAGAACGGGATGGAATAGAGACCGAGTGGAGTATCTTACGTGATTTCATGGACCTACATTGCAAGGTATTAAGCCCGACGTGTGTGGACATCGATCGGGTCGCACAAGTGCACAAATCCCTCTGGACCGACATTGCAAACCTCGGTCCCGAGTTACTGGGTATCTCGGTCCGACGTTCTATGCTTCGGGCCCGATGCATTGCCTTAGTCGATCCCTTCTTCTTTTCCTTCTTGCTACTCATTAGCCCTTCATCCGCCCTCATATTATCTATTTCCACGCCATCTTCCATCTCAATTATGTACTCCATGGGCAATCGAGATAGATGATCGGCCACCACGTTCTCCGCACCAACTTTATCCTTGATCTCATGGCCAAACTCTTGAAGGAGAAGCATCCATCTCAAGAGCCTTGGCTTAGCATCCTTCTTTTTCATGAGGTAATTGATTGCCGCATGATCCGTATAGACTACCACCTTAGATCCCACAAGATATGACCGGAATTTCTCAAATGCAAACACCATTGCAAGGAATTCCTTTTCCGTCGTCGTATATTTGCATTGAGTTTCATCCAAGGTTTTACTTGCATAATAGATGGCATGCAACTTTCCCTCCTTTCTTTGCCCAAGAACGGCTCCCACGGCGAAATCACTTGCATCACACATCACTTCGAATGGAAGATTCCAATCGGGTGAAGCCATGATAGGAGCCGAAACCAAAGCATCTCTCAACCTACAATAAGCACTCATGCAATCCTCGGAAAATTCGAAGGGAACATCCTTCATCAAGAGGTTAGACAAGGGTTTTGAGATTTTAGAGAAATCTTTGATGAAGCGCCTATAAAAACCCGCATGACCTAAGAAACTCCTAACATCACGCACACAAGTAGGTGGGGGAAGTTTTTCAATTATTTCAATCTTGGCCCTATCAACTTCTATCCCTCTACTAGAAATGAGATGTCCTAGAACTATTCCTTCCTTAACCACGAAATGACATTTCTCCCAATTAAGCACAAGGTTAATCTCTTCACATCTAGCTAAGACCCTATCCAAATTAGCCAAACAAGTATCAAAAGAGGAACCATAGACCAAAATATTATCCATGAATACTTCCACTATTTCCTCCACCATATCGGAGAAGATAGACATCATGCACCTTTGAAACGTTGCCGGAGCATTACACAAACCGAAAGGCATGCGTCTATAGGCAAATGTTCCATAGGGACATGTAAAAGTCGTCTTCTCTTGATGATCGGGGTGAATAGGGATTTGCCAAAATCCGCTATACCCATCAAGGTAGCAAAAGTATTCATGTTGTGCCAATCTTTCAAGAACTTGGTCAATAAAAGGAAGGGGGAAATGATCCTTACAAGTACCACTATTCAACTTTCTGTAATCAATACACATGCGCTATTTTGTAGTGTTTCTAGTAGGAATCATTTCTCCTTTCTCATTTTGCACCACGGTTAATCCACCCTTCTTAGGAACTACATGCACGGGACTAACATATTTGCTATCCGAAATTGGGAAAATGATTCCCGCATCCAACATCCTAAGTATCTCACTTTTAACCACTTCTTTCATGTTAGGATTTAATCTTCTTTGTGGTTCTATAGTGGGTTTATGGTTGTCTTCCATGTAGATCCTATGCATGCAAATTTATGGCGAAATTCCCTTTAGTTCCTCTAATGAATACCCTAAAGCTCCTCTATGCTTCCTTAGGACCACTAACAACTTAGACTCTTCCTCATCATTCAAATTAGCATTCATAATTACGGGTAATGAAGAGTTAGGACAAAGGAAGGCATACCTCAAGTCCTTTAGAAGCTCCTTGAGTTCATGAGATGGCTCCGGTGGTGCTTGGGCTTCCTCCGTTTCGGCCTTGAACACCTCCAAGTAAGACATTCCATTCTCCACTTTCTCATTCTCCTCTAGATCGATAGCTAAGCTTTCATTTGTCACTTCAACTCCATAGGGTGGTGGAATGGCTTTCAACTCTAGCTCCCTTGAACATGGCTTGTTGGATATAGCTTTCCATTGCACTCCTCTTGGAAAGGTTTGGATTATCTTGGCTTCTCTATGCAAAGCTTCCTTCGAAGTTGGTTTGAAGGAGAAATCGAGCTCTACTCCTCCAAACTCAAGGGACAAGTGACCTCTCTTCACATCTATAATGGCTCCAACCGTAGCAAGGAATGGTCTTCCTAAAATGATAGGCTCGCCCGGCACCTCTAACATGTCAACCACAACAAAATCCGTGGGAACGTAATGTCCCTATACACACAATGGATAATCCTCTACACTCCAATCGGCTCAATTGACGTTCCATCGGCTATGGTTAACCTCATGTTAACCGGAGCGATGAGTCCCATGGCGGTAGACTTCCATACCATGTACGGAATGACACTAGTGCTTGCTCCAAGATCACACAAGGCTTGAAACTTCCGAGACCCAATACCAATGGTAATTGCGAATCTTCCGGGATCACCTAACTTTTGAGGTAGCTCCAAAATCTTCACCTCATCTTGCATCTCCACAATCGACCTCTTTTTGCTCAAAAATTTCCTTCAAGAACTTTGCATAGGATGGCATCTCACTTAGAGCGCCGGTGAATGGGATGATGATGTTCAAACCTTGCAAAAAGCTTCAAGAACCTCTTA
>OZ002737.1:25071691-25218589 GCA_963924305.1 Polygonum maritimum | reverse complement strand
GGCAAATCTGGGGAACGTCGGTCCGACTACAGGGCATGTCGGGCCCGAGTTCCGCTCCTCAGTCTGGGTCAGGGGACTTCCCCGTCTTCTGGATCGACTGCAGGGCGACGTCGGGCCCGAGTTCCTGGGCAACTCGGTCCGACTGTCTTCTCTTGTTCTTGGCACGTGTGGCTCGGGCAAACTCTGACCACTCCTCAATCCTATGGCTCGAACTTCATTTTGTTGTTGTGGGGCACGGGGATTCTCCTCGGGTCGGCCCGGGAGTCTCCCTTCCTCTCTTGGAAGTTGATTCGCCATGTGAACAAATTGGTTGTCCACTTATCTTCTCCATACACCAAACTCCTTGAATTGGGCACCCATTTCATCAACTCTTCTCTCCACATTGGTGAATTGATTCTTCAAGTCCTTGAACTCGCCTCTCATCTCTTGTGCCCATTGTGGAGTTTGCTTATAGAACCCCGGAGGTCGGTATGGTGGTGGTTGGGCCCTTGGCTCATTTTGGTTGTATTTGTTGTTGTAGCCATTGGCTTGGCCTTGGTTCCACCTTCCATTCCCTCCATTGTTGAAGTTGGCTCTTCCTCCATAGTTTCTTTGAACATATTGTGCCTCCGCGATTTGCTCGGCCAAACGAACTTGGCGTTCATTGGGACACTCTTGAGCTCTATGCTTCAAAGAACCACATTCTTCACATGCTCTTGTGGTTTGCTTGAGGTGATTCATTTGCCTCCTCATCTTGTTCAACTCATCCTCAAGGAATTGGATCTTCACATCCTTATCCACCTCTTCATTCTTTGGGTCGTAGAGCCTCTTTGCACCTTCTCCTTGGAATCTTGCCTCCTTGTTGACTTGACTCACTCCGTACATGGCTTCGTAATGCTTGCTCCGGTGGCAAATCAATGAACCCACAATCGGTGTGAAGGTTCAACTTGTCCTTGGTGGCGGGGTTGATTCCTTGGAAGAATATGTCTTGAAGAACATAAGGTTGTTGCCCATGCGTTGGACATTGCCTCAACATCTCCTTGAACTGATCTTAAGCCTCAAAGAGTGGCTCGTGGACTCCTTGTTGAAAGCTTGCTATCTTCCTTCTAAGCTCCGTTGTCTTGGTTAGTGGAAAGAACTTCATCAAGAATGCTTCGTTGAGAGCCCTCCATGATGTGATGGATCGAGGCGCTTGGCTCTCCAACCAATGCAATGCCTTGCCTCCCAACGACCACTTCAAGGCCTTGAGTAGCACGTACTCAAGTGTCTCATCATCCGCTGAGATGGTCTCACATAGATCCTTGAATTGCTTCACATGCTCGATCGGGCACTCATTCGGTCTCCCTTGAAATTGGTCCCTCTTAATAAGTGAGATGAATTGAGTTTTGATCTCAAAGTTCTTTGACACCTCCGGCAAGACAATGTCCGGTTCCGGCACCTTCAACTCCGGATGCATGTATTGTCTTGCATTCCGGGGTTGGGTGTTGATTTGAGCCTCCAATCTCATCCTTTGCTCGTGCTCTCTCCTAGCCTCGGCATCTCGGTTTGCCATCTCAAGTTGCATACGAGCCATGTCGGCCCTCATCCTATCAACCTCCTCATCACGTTGTGCTTGGTTCTCCATCCTTTTCTTCTTTCGAGCTGGTTTGATAATGCTCTCCGGATCACACACAAAGTCGAACTCAAGTGTTCCTCGGACGGAACGAGCTCGCATACACCTATAACCAAAGACACAAACAAAAACCGAATCAAAACAAACAAGGGGTTCGGGCTAGTCCCTCACCCAAATCACTACCAAATCAAAGACTCAACAAAAGATGGTACCTCAAACAAGTAGAACTCCCCGGCAACGGCGCCAAAATTCTGACGGGGATCGTCCGGATCGGATGATATCAAAATTTAAATTTATAAACCGAACCCCAATTGTAGTATAAGGGTAGGGTGTCGAACACACGGGAGTTCGTGCGTTGAGTGTACCAAAAAGACTAAAAAGAGGTAAAAGAAAGGCAAAAACAAGGAAAATCAAAGGGAACAACCCGGACCGACTTTGGTCACTTCGGTCCGAGGTTGGATCGATGCGAGTTTGGCCGGGACCGACATTGGGGAAGTCGGGCCCGAGGTATTGGGGAACTCGGTCTTGTCAAATAGTAGATCGGTCTTGGGTTTTTGGGTTCCTTCCGTAACTAGACTTGGGGGATTCCACCCCAATTCAGCCAATAAGTGTTGATCCTTATGAGATCGAGGTTGTTTGCCTTCGATTCCTCCACTCTACACTTCGACCTTAGGGAGTTTTCACTCTCCTTCGATGCTAGGTCTAGTGATGGGCTTGAGATCGCTTTCGCTTACTCTTACCAACCACAAGCCCTAGATCCCTTGTTCTCACAAGAGAATTGAAGCTCAATTTAGAGAGGATTCATAGATCAAGCACTCAAGGCTATGGAATTGGGGGTTCACACCCAATCCTAGCTAGGGGATTCCCCCCATAGCCCAAGACTATGGAATCTACTCCATCAAGTAAGAGTAGAAAGCAATCAAATAGCAAAGCAAGCAAATCTCAATCATCAAACTCAAATCAAAGCCAAATTGCATTCAAATCAAAGGGGTTTCACAATATCCAAGTCTCAAATCAACAAAACAAAAGCAAAACAAGTTCAAACTCACTAATCCTCCTAGAGCTCCACCGATTTCTCTCCTCTTCTCCTCTTCCTTTCTCCTCCTTGCTCTCCAAGTCTTCCTTTGAGCCCTTTGAGAGTGATTAGATGTTGGATCCCCCTAAACTCCTCTAAGTTCCCTCTCATTATCCTCTCCTTTGATTGGGGACCAAGGAATTCCAAAATTAGAAGAAGGGCAAAAGTGGAAGATCACCATAATGTGCCTTGGAGCCCAATCCTCACTTAAGCCGACTTGGATCGACACGGGTGGACCTCGGGCCCGACGTTGTCAACATCGGTCCGAGCCTCTATAGCACCAACTCGGGCCCGACTTGCTGGGAACCTCGTTCCGGGACCTCGATCCTCTTCTTTTCTTGGTTTTCCTTAAGCTCCTCTTCGTTCTTTGCATGGCTCTTCCGCTCCTTTGCTCCTTAGCTTTGCTCCTCCTTAGAAACTCCTTCAAAACGTCCTCAAATGCGCCATTTTACCTACAAAACACAACAAACTCGCATAGTCTCCGAATCTCGTAGAAAATCGGGAACTAAGCTAGAAAGAGACAAAACTAACAAAGAAAGGAATGAAAAACACATATTTACAAGGGAAATTAACTACTAGAACACCACCAAAATGAGAGACATCACTCATGTTGCGCCATATGAAGTGGTTCAATTATTAGAATACCACAATTTTTGGGTGTATGACTGTGTGGTACAGGATGTAAATTCAAATCCATGGGATGTTCACTTCTAGAACATAGAGCCTGTTATTGTTTGTTTTTGACGATACATCGTAAATGGTGGAGGAATGTTGGTGATTTGCGTAGTCGCCGGTCCCCTTAGGTGTTGATAAGACTCGATGGTTGAGAATATGGATCATATTGAACGACTTTTGAAGCTCGGATATGTGGTGACTTGTCCATGGTATGCTAAGAGGTAAAGAAGGAGAGAAACCATGAAGAAGGATAATTAAGGGTAGTTTCGAGACCAATATTGAAGCTTGTAGTGCAAGTACCTAAGCTCGGGAAACGTCTAAAGGTGAGAGTGGCATGGTAAGGCACAAGTTTGGAGCATGACTAAAGTGTGCCATAGCTTGGGCGCAACACGGGCGGTGGCGTGCCTTTAAGCAGTAGTGATGAGCGCTAGCTCTCGATTGACCAGGGGGCGCGCTCGGGCGTGCCTAGGCCGTGGCATAAACAACGAGGGTTCATTGGAAGCTTTCTTAAGCTGGGTATATGGATTGAGTGAAAAGATCGGTATATGGAAGCTTGGTGCAACCTCATACGCAAGTATGAAAGCTTCTCCTTGCACAAATGGAACGTCCTTGTCGGACTCTAAGCTTGTGAGTTGCTCGGCACCAGGCGGTCAGGCACCGGGAAGCTAGCACGATACTAATAGCCTAGCTCAGAATTTAGCTTGGAAGCTAGATCCATATGCTAGGTAAGATGCTAGCTCCATATGCTTGCTTGCCATCTAGCTTCATGTGCTAGCTAAGCTGTCTAGCTGAGCTAGCTTGCTATCTAGCTACCTATGCTAGCTTGGTACCTATCTACCTTACCTAGGTTGGGACCTAGCATGGGCCTCCAATGGGCTAGACCCAAGGCCCTTGGCTTGGGCCCCAAGTGGGTTGCCTACATGGAATTGGTTTGGGCCTTGTTTGGACTACATTGTAGTCTAGTTCTAGGCCTAACCTAGCCGGCTCCCACATGTGGTTTGATTGCTGCGTTTCTGTGTGACAGATCAGTGCAAGAAACTGCCTCTCAGTTGTGGTTTGATTGCTGCTTTTCCCGTAAGGTCCTCACAAATGTTTTAAGCTGGGCAAGACTTGGCCGAAGATGCAGCATTTTAGATTAATGGGTCAACCAAACCCGTGCCTTCAAAAGCAGGAAGTATTTCCACTTCAATCTTTGGAATCATAGTGTTAGTGTTGTCATGTACTTTGTTTGGAAAGCTAGAAATTTGGCTGTGTTTAATCAACAAAACATCAGCGTTGAGAAGTGTAGCATCATGTGCCGTAAGCACATTAGAAATTGTTGTAGAGCTAGATGGAAAAAGAGATCTAAAGATCTTAGGAAGTTCTTGGAGAGGACTGATAATGGAAATGATGTATATAGCTAGCTTTGGTAGCATTTTTGTAACCGCCCCCTTTATTTAATACAATTAACCCTTTTTATTCAAAAAAAAACCCTAGCCAGCTCCCTTGGGCCCCTTTTGGGCTCAGTATTGGGCCTTCTCTTGAGCATTGGATGGGTTGAACAAGAACATGAGGACCGGCCCCCTTCTAGCCACTTAAAGGGAAGTTATCCCTTGTAAAAAACAAAGAGAGGATAACCTCTTTTAACCGCCGAGTAACCGCTCCTCCTTGGCCTATATAAGGCTTGGATTGTGGCCATTTTTGGACATAATTAAGTGCAGATGTTGCCCATGAAATCCACAAAATTTCGGCCTGAGGTTGAGAGGGAAACTCTCGTAGTACACTCACGAAGTTGAGGAAGACAACACACCGTTGTGTATGTATATTCTCGACCAAGGACAATTTGGAGGTTAGGTTTTCCTTTGTACAATCCAAGGATGTTTTCTAAGGATAAGAGTATGAGGACAAGTCAAGTATGGAGAGGAAAACGTCTTCATCCATGGGATTCTCTACCTTGAGAGTCAAAGACGAACCATGTATGTGTTTACATCGAGGTTTGGGTTTGCCGCCTTATCTCGGGTTTCTATGGAACGTTTTATCTCACAACTTGTTTGTGGACGTACCCTGGCATAGAATAAGGGCAAATAACGTTGAAGGAAAGTATCTTGTACACGACTCATTGCCAATATCTAGTTCAAGTAAATTATTAAGGAACGGTGGTGATTACTCCATTGGAGTCTACACCTTTGGGAGTACTCTTCATTAAGTCTACCCATGAGACTACCCTTAATTGGGTCTACTCACATACACCTTGACTATCCTTTAATGGATCTACAAGGGTCGTTTCCTTCAACAAAAACAAATTGACATAAATGCATTTCATTATAACATTTTCCATGTTTGGACATCCATAACTCAATAGAAACCGTGTCCATTAACATGAACAACAAAAACAGACATGCATCCAGTAGAAAGGGTAATCAACCTGATGATTTATCTATAGAATTTTCTGATGCTTCCAATGAAGATGATGAAGAGGTGCTAGGGTTAGAGTACTCTGAGGATGAAGATTTTGAGTTCATAGAAAGTGATGGTAAGGATGATGACTTGTTCTTCCAAAATGTTGATAAGAATATTGGTAGGAGCTGGGCAGATGATATCATCCTAGTTGTTGGTGAAGATGGTGCGTTTGTTAATGATGAGAAGTCATTAGATGGTTCTGATGAGTTGAGGAGTGGCTTAGGTTCAGATCTAGAAGGATCTAGTAGGTATCCCCAATTCAACCCACTTGTAGACTTTAAGAAGAAAACTGTGTTAAAGTCTAGTATGATATTTGGATCAAATGAAATTTTTAGAAGAGCTTTGAGATAGTATTCTATAGAAAATGGTGGGGATTTTTACTATCTCCATAATGATAAGAAGAAGGTTCATGCATACTGCATGAACAAGTGTGCCTATGTTATGAAGCATTCAAGGAAAAAATGTGTTTAAGGTCTTGTGTTCCTTCAGAGCGTGCGCTAGGAGAATGGGAGCAAATGGAAGTTTTCAACTCAACAACTTTATTGGAAAGCATGAGTGTGGTTGTCAGTATTACAATACAATGGTGACCTCAATTTGGCTTGTTGAGAGGTATTTGTAGTTCTATAAAGATGATTCTCAGTGGAAGCTTGTAGGGTTCATCAATGTTGTAAGAAGGGAATTCAAAGTTAATATCCCCTACCGGTTACCGCCGTGCTTGGAAAGCTAGATTGAGAGCAATGTTGATGACACATAGTGATGCTAGGATTCAATATGGCAAGGTGTGAGATTATGCTGCAACAATTAGGAAATGGAATCTTGGGAGCTCTAGTTATGTCAAGGTTTGTTTGGAGGATCCTGAGAAGCCACTGTTTCAGAGACTATATGTATGCTTTGATGCTTGCAAGCAAGGATTCATGATGGGGTGTAGGGAAATAGTTGGACTAGATGGCTGCCATTTGAAGGGTGCCTATATTAGCCAAGGCTTAGTTGCTGTTGGGAAGGATGGAAATGAAAATATCTATCCCATTTTCTTATGCTATTGTAGAGGCATAGAGGAAGGAGATATGGGCATGGTTCTTGGACATTTTAGTTCGAGATAATTGGAGAAAGCAACCCTACTTTCATATCTGATAGACAAAAGGTGGTATTTCTTATGTAGTTTGGTTTGTTTTTGCCTTCTATAATTTTTTATGCCTTGTATAATTTTCTACTTTCATATTTGTTTTATTTATGCAGGGGCTAATTGAAGCTTTACATGAAGTTGTTCCGCAAGATGACACAAGAGTTTATGTGAGACACATGTACAATAATTTTGAAGCTAGGTGGCCAGGAAAGACCTTCAAGGATCTTGTTCGGGTTGTTGTAAGGGCCTCCAATTTACCAGATTTTGAGCTTCCAATGGAAGAGGTGAGAAATCTAGATGAAGGTGCCAATAAATATCTCATTGATGCAAACCGCAACAAATGGTCTAGGCATGGATTCAAGAGTGACACCAAGTCTGACATGCTTCTAAACAATGTATGTGAGACTTTCAACTCAATGATTCTCACTGCAAGTGAGTTGCCTGTGTTGTCTATGTGTGAGTGGATAAGAAGAAAATTGATGAAGAGGTTCTTTGACAAGCGTGAGGGGACGATGAAGTATGAGGGTGTGGTTACACCACATATAAAGAAGAGGATTCAGTTTGCAAAGGAGGAGTGTTTGAGAAGTTGTACACCATTTTATGGAGGTGTGGATTGTTTTGAGGTGGACCATTATGGAAGGACATATGTTGTAGACCTACAAAGTAGGACTTGTGGCTGTAACATATGGGATCTCACAGGCATTCCTTGCTCACATGCCCTTTGTTGCATATTGAAGGACAAAAGAAGCATTGAAGAGTATGTGCATCCTTTCTTTACCAAGGAGACTTACCTGATCCTACAATCCCATAATCAAGGCAATGCTAGGAGAAGCACAATGGTAGAAAAACCAATCAAAAACCACCAGAACCTCCAAATTACATTGTTCAACAAGGAAGGCCAAAGAAGTCTAGGAGAAGCCAGTTCACTACAAAAACAAGTGTTCCAATCCACCAAAAGGGCCACAACAGCCAAATCCACCATATCTTGGAGGAAGGCCTGTAAATCCTAACATTGTCTATGTTGGCTGCACCAAAAGGAAGTATGTGAGGAAGGTGAGTTTTTTGGTGTTTTATGTGACAAATTAACTGGAATTTGTAACCCTAGGTTGACTAAGTTTTTGTGCAGGTCAAGAATCCAGCTGAAACCATCCCACCAAGCTCTTCAAACACACAATCTACTTATGATATTGTAAGTTTCATTTCTATGTTTGCTAAGATTTTGTGACCATGCTTCTTTTGTTTGAGTTGTGTTGTAAATGTTAGGCTGGAAGTTCTATGGATAACCTTGGAACAGAAGCTTCTGTCGTTGTTAGTAACTCTCTTGGGGCAGAGGTAAATCCTAGGAGCTCTATTTATCATACATGTATCTAGTTTATGTACTCACAGTCTAGCTGCCTAACATGTCTGTAATTGTCGGTTCTCCAACAAGAATCAAGTACTCGAAGAACCTCAATTGCACCTAATCCAACCACCCAAAAAAAGATGATTCAACAAAGGCTGGAAGGCTAGAGGTGGTAAGGTCTTCACCTAGGAGGAAAACAACCACTAGTGGACCAGCAGGTTGTTGGGACGATATTAAGGACGTCAGTCGTTAATATCTAAACCAATAATAATCGTCCCTTGTTTTGATAATGACAAACTCAAATGTATTTGATAAGTTGTCCAAGTTTTGATCTCAGGTAAGTCCAGTGGACGCACATGAGCGAAAAGGACAACAAGTGAACAGCAGTCCCTATGCTGTAGGGACGCATGTTACCAGAACTTACAAAGCTAAACGTAATTGGCGGAGTCCCTGCGCAAGATAGGACGGAGTCCTCATCAAGAAGGGACGCGCGCCAAAATACGGACGAAGTTCAAATTCAAATCAAGGCCGCCCCAACATGATTACATCATCGTCCGGCCTTAGTCCTCAGAAGGAAGCTTCCTTTGTCTGGGCACGTGTAGACAATGCCAAAAACGTCGCTTTCCCAGCAATGGTCCCCTACCCACGCGGAGGCTTCCCAAGCGTCAACAGAGTTGACCTCCTCAAGACGCTCATCGCACCGTTGATCAAAGATCGAGGATCCTGCCAAGTCTCAGAGGACGCTAGAGGACAAGAATCACTTCCGCTATAAATACTCTCCAAGGAGTATGCATAGCGGCATGTGTGTGCAAGAGTGGACTTTGAAGACTTTCTCTCAAGCTCTCCCGAAGCATTCAAGAACACGAACGAAGATCAAGAAGATCAAGTGAGCTTGAAGCAAGAGAAAGAAAGTCCAACCACATCAAATCCAAAACAAACCACAAATCAATTAGAGTTGTAGTTTGTCTCTCACAACGAACCGTGAGAGACGTGAGTGATAGCTTCCTTATAGCTAAGAGTGTTAGGTTACTTGTTAGGTTGAAAGGAGTGTTACTAGTGAGGCTAAGGACGGACGCTTAGCTCAGAGAGGTGTAACGACTCGCCTAAGTTGTAAGGACTCGCTCTTAATAAGATAAGGGACGGCTATTGAAAATCCTCCAACGGAGGTAGAGGTTTACCCATAAGACTAGTTGGTCTTAGTGGGGTTCCTCTATAAATACTCGTGTCCACTTATCTTGTATTCTGTTAAGTCTATTTTCCGCTGCACTAAAGGACGCCCTTAACCCAGTTAAGGACGCCCTCATTAACTGACTTACGATCCATCAATTGGTATCAGAGCAGGCGCTCTAGATTTTTGTTGAGTTGCAGGTACAAGATGGACATGGAACCTATTGGAATCTCTTTTGTAAAGCCTCCTCGTCTGACGGACGGCAACTTCAACCGCTGGAAGATCCGCTTCGAGAACTTTTGCAGAAGTCAGAATTATCAATGCTGGAGAGTGATCATGAAGGGTGACCTTACCATCCCTGATGACAAGAAAGACAAAGAGGACGAGTGGGGTCCTGACGAATTCAAGCTTTTGGAAACAAACGCTAAGGCTATATGCTTCCTTCAAGCGTCCCTCTGCGAAAGGGACGCCACCCGAGTTAGCAATTTGGCAACAGCCAAACTACAATGGGAAACTCTTGAGAAGTACCATGTGGGTACGGCAGAGATGAAGGAAGACGTCAAGCTTGAAATCAAACGAGAGTTCTATGCCTTCAGAATGCTTCCTAACGAATCTGTCAAGGACTACTCATACCGCTTTGAAGCTCTTGTGACCAAGATGCGAAATTTAGGCATCCCAGAAGCTGAAGTCTCAATGAGAAATAGAGTCGGAGTAGTCATTGATGGGCTTACAGGAAAATGGAATTTTGATAGGACTACGTTCAAGGAGAACACAGCCAACAAAACCCTGGATATGGAAGAGATCTATGGGAAGCTGAGAGGCTATGAAGCGAGAAGGGAAGCTGATATGGCTGAATTGGCTAGAAACCCCCAGACAGATCTTGCTTTGATGACGTCAACTCCAGAGTACGCTGAGTATCTGCGCCACCAAAGAGATATTGCCCTAATGGTGGAAGCAAATAAAAATGAGAATCGTGAAAGGATGCGTGCTCAAGCTTTGAAAGAAAAGGAAAGCAAGACTAAGGAACAGCTGGAAGAAGAGGAAGAGATTGCCCTTCTACACAAAGTTGCTCGCTTATGGGGTAAAAAGGCCAGAGATTCCAAGAAACACAAGATGCCTTACAAAAAGGAGAGTCCCAAGTATACAGAGGCAGAGATGAAGGAACTTACTTGCTACAAATGTAACAAGAAAGGACACTTTGCTAAAAGGTGTACTACGGGACTAAACTCAAAAGAAATGAAGATGAAAGCTCTCTTGGGAGCGTGCGAAGCCGCATGGGATAATGTGAGTTCTGATGATGAAGAACCAGAAGGACCAGTGGCGTACATAGCCGTAGAGGACGCCTCAGATGATGAGCAAGTGGCGTACATGGCTGTGGAGGACGCCCCAGTCCTTGAAGAGGACGCTTCTGAAAAGGAACAAGAGGTAACTCATGAATCCATGATGAACTCCTTAGAGAATTGTTCCAAAACCAAACTTATTAAGCTCATTAGAAGAATCATGGAAGAAAGCGTTGTTATGCAACATAGAATGGATGAACTTGAACTTGAAAGTTAAAATAGGCTAGTTGAATGTGAGAACTGTGCTACAGTTTCGTTACAACTAGAGTCCTCGTATGTCGAAGTTAAATCCCTGAAAACTGAAGTGATGTGCCTTAAGCTAGAGAACGCTAAGCTTAGGGAAGAGGTGAAAGTGTTAGGGAAGAGCCCGGTAACTGAGGTAGTTCAACCAATGGTGTTTGTCCCAGCCAAAAGAGGACTAGGATACGAGTCTGACACTAGGAACTCTCTCCCTAGTGACTTTGAGGCTAGCAAAACCTCAGAACTTGAATTAGAAAGGGAAAAGACCAAGAACCTTCTTGAAAGAATTCGAGTCCTAGAGAGTGGAGAGAAAGGTCAAAGGGACTATTACACTAACTCCACTAGTCATAGGATCTATAAGAAGATTGCTAAGGGGGAAGGTTCAAAAGTTTGTAACCCTCAAAAGATGAAAAAGAACAAAATCCAACGTCCCAACAAGAAGTACTACCTTGGTACTTACTATAGGACGTGTTGGTACTGTGGAAAAGGAGATCACTTCAAATATGATTGCCTGAAACTGAAGAACGACATTGAAAGTGGCAAAGCTGCTAGGAATAACATTGAAAATGATAAGTCCGTCCCTAAGGCTAACCCTAGACGTCCTAGACGATCTAAGAGTTCTTTCAGAAAGCATGCTATTTCAAATGATGTGAATATAAGTGACTACATGCCAGAACCAGAGTTCTATTTCTGTAACGAACCAGGTAAGGAACACCTTGCCTGGGTCGCCATACACTAACCTTGTTTTGGCAGGTGGAAGTGAGGGGACGCCCATGGATCATTGATAGTGGCGCCTCAAACCATATGACCGGAAGCCAGATCCATCTCACTTCTATCCAAAGTAGCGCCACGGGAGGAACTGTCTCGTTTGGCAACAAGGGCAAAGGAAAGATCAAAGGGACGGGAACTGCTATTCTCAATCCGTCTATCAAAGCGACAAATGTTAGCCTTGTTGAAGGACTTGGCTTCAACCTCCTAAGCGTCTCTCAAATGTGTGATCAAGGTGAAAACTTAGTCACATTTGACTCAAAGGAGTGCCTCGTCATCAACAAGAAATCCAACAAAGTCGTCCTCAAAGGAGTCCGAAAGAACAATGTCTACATCTTCAATCAGGAGTTCAAGCCAAAATCTGAGTTGTGCTTATCTGTGTCAAAGGAGGACGCTGACCTCTGGCATCGCCGACTTGGTCATGCTGGACCAAGCACAATCCTCAAGCTTCATCAAAGAAATCTTGTGAAAGGTCTTCCCCAAATTGATCCTGAGAAAATTGAACATTTTGAAGCATGTATCAAAGGGAAGCAGACAAGAACGTCCTTTAAGTCAAAGAACGATGTCAGCACAAAGAAACCTTTGGAACTTCTCCATATGGATCTTTGTGGACCAATGAAGACGTTAAGCTATGGTGGAAAGAGGTATATCTATGTCCTTGTAGATGACTTTTCTCGATTCACCTGGGTTCTTTTCTTAGCTTCAAAAATAGATTGCTTCAACGCATTCAAAGTCTTCATCAAACAAGTGGAAGTTGCGCTTGAGACGCCTCTCAAATCCATAAGATCAGACCATGGGACGGAGTTTCAAAACTCAAAGTTCGTGGCCTACTGTGATCAACATGGAGTCTCTCACAACTTCTCAGCTCCAAGGACTCCTCAACAAAATGGAGTGGTGGAAAGAAAGAATAGGACGCTGGAGGATATGGCAAGGACTATGCTCTTAGCCAATAGCGTCCCCAAGTACTTCTGGGCTGAAGCTATTGCTACAGCGTGCTACATTATCAATCGAGCCATGATCCGTCCTTTGCTGAAGAAGACGTCCTATGAGTTGCTGAATGGAAGAAAGCCTCGCATCGACTATCTCAGAGTCTTTGGATGCAAGTGCTTTGTTCACAACAATGATAAAGAAAGACTTGGAAAGTTTGACGCAAGAAGTGACGAAGCCATATTCCTTGGATACTCCCTCACCAGTAAAGCGTATAGAGTTTTCAATAAACGAACTCTAAAGCTTGAGGAGAGCATTCATGTTGTGTTCAAAGAAAGTTCTTCTCACAAAGATAAACCAAGTAAGAAAGAACGCTCATCTCCTCTGCAGCAGGATGACTCCGATGATGAAGTTGATTTCGGGTCCTCTGGAAAATACTATGTTCCTAAGGACGCTACTCAAAATCCTGAAGAAGTCTCAGTAGAAGTTCCCAGTGTTGTTCAGGAAGTTCCATCTCAAAGTGAATCTCCAGCTCAACATGAGGTCGCTGAATCAAGCCTACAAGGAGAACAGCGTCAAGAAGAGGACGCTCAACCTGAGGGGGAACTCTATGAAACTCTCAATGAAGACGACGGGTTTGACTCAGATGAATCTGATTGGACGGACCCTAGATGTACTCCTGTAAGGGACGATACTCATAAGGGATCCCATCTTTCGAGACTTCATTCAACGGATCAAATCATCTCAGATATGTCAAAAGGAGTTCAAACAAGATCAGCCGTGAATCAGTCCCTTAATGCTAACATAGCGTTCTGTGCCTTCAACGCCTTTGTGTCCTTGGTTAAACCTAAGAACATAAAGGAAGCACTCCAGGACGTTGATTGGATTCAGGCCATGCAAGAGGAACTTAATCAATTCGAAAGAAATAAGGTTTGGACCCTCGTCCCTCGTCCGAGAAACAAAAACATAATAGGGACGAGATGGGTCTACAGGAACAAGCTTGATGAGAATGGTCGCGTGTCAAGAAACAAAGCAAGGCTTGTGGCTTAAGGCTATAGGCAAGAGGAAGGGATTGATTATGATGAAACCTTCGCTCCTGTCGCCAGGATTGAAGCCATTCGCCTCCTCATCGCCTTTGCCGCTCACAAAGGGTTCAAGCTTTTTCAAATGGACATCAAGACAGCCTTTCTCAACGGCAAGCTCAAAGAAGAAGTGTACGTCGCTCAATCTCCATGATTTGAGGACGCTGATCACCCAGATCATGTGTACTTCTTGGACAAGGCACTCTATGGACTCAAGCAAGCCCCTCGTGCATGGTACGATAGGTTTGCGTCCTTCCTCTTGTCCAACGGGTACACACGAGGTAACATTGACAAAACCCTGTTCTTAAAGATGTCTTAATTGTCCAAGTCTATGTCGATGACATAGTCTTTGGAAGCACTAACATGAAATTTGTAGAGGAATTCAAAAACTTGATGAGTAGTGAGTTTGAGATGTCCCTCATAGGAGAACTCAACTTCTTCTTGGGACTCCAAATCACTCAGCTCAAAGATGGGACGCGGATTCATCAACAAAAGTACATCCGTGAAATGCTTGAGAAGTATGGGATGAACTCTTCAAAACCAATTGATACTCCCATCTCCCCAAACACCCGCCTCTATGCTGATGAAGAAGGCAAGAGTGTAGATCAAAAGCTCTACAGAGGAATGATAGGGTCCTTGCTATATCTTACGGCAAGTCGTCCCGACATCATGTTCGCTGTATGCTTGTGCGCTCGATTCCAAGCAAATCCAAAGGAGTCCCATATGCAAGAGGTCAAAAGAATCTTCAGATATCTCAAGGGACGGGATGACCTATGTCTATGGTATCCCAGAAGGACGTCCCTGAACCTGGTAGCTTACTCTGACGCAGATTACGCTGGCCATGTGGTGGATAGGAAGAGCACCTCAGGAATGGCACAATTCCTTGGCTCATGCCTTGTATCTTGGGGATCCAAAAAGCAAAACTCCGTGGCACTATCAACCGCGGAAGCTGAGTACGTTGCTGCTGCTTCGTGCTGCTCACAAGTCCTATGGATCAAGTACCAACTTGAAGATTATGGTACGTCCCTCAACACAGTCCCTATCTTGTGTGACAACACCAGTGCTATAAGTATTGCCAAAAATCCCGTTCATCATTCTAGGACGAAGCATATTCACATAAGGCATCACTTTCTTCGTGATAATGTTGAACTTGGATTAATTAGAGTGGATCATGTTAGGACTGAGGACCAAGTGGCCGATATTTTCACAAAAGCACTGGATAGACGTCCTTACGAGCACCTACGGTTGCTCTTGGGGATGATAACTT
Organism: Polygonum maritimum; assembly: GCA_963924305.1. Classification (NCBI taxonomy): domain Eukaryota; kingdom Viridiplantae; phylum Streptophyta; class Magnoliopsida; order Caryophyllales; family Polygonaceae; genus Polygonum; species Polygonum maritimum. The sequence goes on along the minus strand of OZ002737.1, from coordinate 25,203,552 downwards.
TTAAATGATCAAGTCCCGTTCTATTATTCCCTCCATGATTGGCTATGTCTTGTTGAGAACTTGTTTTAAGGTGTGTCATGCATTAAAGTCATCTTTAAAGGACGCTAGTCTAAGATATGTGTATTCGCTTGTGTCCTTGAATGGTATTCATTTCGCTTTTCATCTCAAGAGTATCCCTGATCACCCTACCCTCATCATAAGCCGAAATGATGGGAACTCTAAGCTTACCCAAGCCGAGAATCTTGCAAACGCGTCCTATGAGCATTCCTTGTTTCACCTTTACTGGACGTACTTGCTTGATTTTCAAAAATGGTTCTAAGTGATCAAAGGGACGCGTGCTAAGAGCTGAGAGTTGTCTGTACAGAGTTCTAATTACAGAGGTTGAGATCAGTGAATGGGACGCCGTGGTTCAGTTCTGTGTTGTGTAGTGTTGTGTGTTGAAAGGACGTCAGGTCAGAGTCCTTTGCAGTTGTGAGAAGTTTGAATGGTTGAAATTGGGAAGGTAAACCGTTTTAGCGAATCGTCAGCGAAAATCTCGGGATATGCGCAAACAGTGCTCAACAGCTGTATTCCTTAGCAAAGAAGAAAGCCACGTGTGGGAAGGCGGGTGGAGGAAGCTATGTGTAAAGACCCTGTTACCCCTGACCGTCCAACTTCGTCTTCTTCCTATATATACCCACCTGTGCACTCCGAAAACCTTTCTTCGCTCATCTGCTGTTTGCACACTTTTAGAAATCTCAAAGATCTTCCAAATCTTCAACCGAATCCCGAAATCTCTCTCCAAACCCTAATCCTCCCCTATTTAAACCATCTCAAAAATGGCCAACACAAGAGCCTCAAAGAATCCCTCACCCTCGTCGGCAGCGAAAAACACTAGCTCTTCGAGATCTCCTCCGGTGAAAGGCCGGTCATTAATGGAGTCGAGAGGCAGACCTTCCGGCCGACAAGAACCCCCTCGCCACCATTCCTCCTCTCAAAGCACCCAGCGCCGCCACTCCAACACCCCTCCTCAACCCCTTCGCTCCCAACCTCCTCAACAAAAACAACCATCCCGCTCTCAATCCAAAACCCAGCCGAAGAGGTTCTCATTTCTGGAGAAGCCCTTCAAACCCGAGCCTGAGCCAGAAAATATCACCAAAGCCTCTGTTTACAGTGGCTCAATTGGCCGGCTCCCCTCTCAACCCAAACGCCGTCCTCCCCTTGACCCTCTCATTGAGGACTGGCTTGAAAGGGAGCCTAGGACGCTCGCCAACATTTGTCTTAGGGCGTCCACTCACGAACATCCTCCTAAAATCCAACGCCTCCTCCACTACTTCATGATCACATATGTCAAGCCCCGCCTTCAAGAAACCAATCACACCAACCCACCGTTCATGGGGCCAGGAATCATTTCTGACTCATTTGGTGGAACCGTGGACGAGCTCGCCAAACTACTTCCTGATATAATGGAGTTTGTTGTGGCTCCTACGGGCTCCGTCCCTTCTCAAAAAAGGAAAAAGCCTTCCTCTCCCCCTCCGTCCAAATCGCTCCAAATTAAAGGCCCTTCCTCCTCCCCACCAAAGCCAATCCCTTCCTCCCCTCCTCCTGCCCCAAAACGATGCCTCAAGACCTCTGCTCAGCTTGAGGGCGTCACGGATGAAGAAATGGCCGCCATTCGCCTCTCCGAAATTCAACTGGCAAAAGAGGAGAAGGCGCGCCAAGAGCAAGAGCAAGCAGCCGTTGAGAAGGCGATCCAAGCGAGTATGCAGGACCTTCGTCAACTCCCTCCACCTCCTCCAAGGGTAGAGGACGCTCCTCAAGTCCAGGCCAAGGACGCTCCACAAGTCCAGGTCCAGGCCAAGTATGCTACCCCTGCTACTCTGCCGCCTCCTCCCTCTGCTCCGCTCAAGGTGAAACCGATCTCAGTGGTTCCGCCCAGCTCCTCCTCTGCTCCTCCCCCAAAAGCTAAGCTCCGCACTCCCTCTCCCTCTCCCCCTAGAGCTTCACCTCCTCCTCCTCCTCCGCCTGCTCCGGCCGTCGAAGAAGCTGCTCAAGTTCAAGGGACGTCTCCTCCATCCGTTCCCACAGAGTCCTTGGCAAGGACTCCAGCGGTGGACGCGCCTCCCACAGAACAGGCGTCCACAGCTGAGGACACTACAATGGTTGAGTTCCAAGAACAACGGAACGAAGCCTCCGATGACGAGGACGCCCCTCCCTAGGATGAGGAACCTGAGGAAGAGGAGGGAGATGGAGATGAAGAAGATGCTGGTGATGAAGTGATCGTGAGTAATGGCTCCACGCAGAAACGCTTCAAGAAAATCCTATCGCCGCTCCTCTTCACCGCCGAGTTTCTGGCAGAGAACCAGCGCCAAGAGTTCTTGGATCTTCTTGAGTTCCAGGGTTGGACGCACTTGGGCGCTGAGGCCGCTGATGTTGACCCTGATGAGGTTCTCCGTTTCTACTCAAAGTTCGAAATCACAGAAGTAAACGGGAAGCCTCAGGGGACTTTTGAAATCGATGGGGACGAGTACTCAGTTGCTGAGGGCACCGTCCGCAAAATGCTAGGCCTGCGTCCTTCTCCGCAAGATGCTCTGCACGATCTGCCGTGCAAGAACTTTGGCCGTTTCTCCCAAGATGAAATGCTCAACAGAATATTCAATGGGAGACAGCCAGCTGCTAAGGACAGAGTTGCTCATTGCCTCACCAAGACGGGCGTCCTTGCGCATCACTTCATTGTGCGCATGGTCGTCCCCCGCCAAGAGAAGAAGTCCATTGTTCAGATCACTGATAGTATTCTCTTGGACGCTTTCTTGGAACGCAAGCCGATAAACTTGCCCCGAGTAATCTTGGAACACATGGGCAAGTGCACAGGAGGCAGGCACTCTCTTCCTTTCCCCGGCTTGGTCAAGCAAATTCTGAAGCAGCAGGGACTCTATGCTCCTAAACAAGAGCGTTCCTTTGGCATTCATTGGGACGTCAGGCAAATTACACTCCCTCCAGTTGGGAAACTCAGGTGTGATGAGCCCCTTCCGTCCGTTAAGCGCCAACTGGAAAAGGAACGGAAAGAGGCTGAAAGGAAAGCCAAAGATGAGAGGAGAGCTCAAGCTGCTGCTGCTGCTGAACCTGGAGAAGGAGATCACGAAGCTGAAAATGTCCAAGTAGTTGGGACGCCAGCTGAGGACGCTGCTGATGACGAGGACGAGCTCGATGGTATGAGCGTCCCTGATGAGGCTGAGAGGCACTCTACGAAGTATCTGATGAGCATGATGATCGAGAACCAGTGCATAATGATTGATCTAATTCAGCAGGTTCACGACACACTTCACGTCCACACAGACCTTCTTGAGCGCAACAACGAGCTCCTTGCCCAGAACAACCATCTTCAGGAGCAACACCTCAAAGCCCTTGGCAAGCGTCCCAGAAAATGATCACCTCCCCCTTCGCTAACCCTGAAACAATTTATCATTTCTTGAGTTTTTGTTAAGACAATGGGACGCTGTCCCCGTTTTGAACACTTGTTGTGAATGTCTGTAATGAATGTTCTCGTTTCTCATTCTGAATGCCATTCACTACATTTGTGCTTCATTTTGTCTAAGCGTACCTTTCTTTAGTTATGACTTTGTGCTTGCATGCTTTTCGACTTGTTCTCCTTTTCGATGATGCCAAAAGGGGGAAGTATAGTTTTGCAGAGATGCGATTTTCCTTAAGTTATCATAGAAAGCATGTGTTCAGGGGGAATTTCGGCCAAGTCAAAAGGTCGTTAGTTAGGAATAAAATAGAACGCACTTAAAAGAATGTGTTGCATGCCAATCTAAGCTGAAAAGAAAATCAAAGTGTAGTTCCTCATGCTAAAAGCTTTACTTCTGTGTGCATTATTTGAAAGAGTTTGTCATCATCAAAAAGGGGGAAATTGTTGGGACGATATTAAGGACGTCAGTCGTTAATATCTAAACCAATAATAATCGTCCCTTGTTTTGATAATGACAAACTCAAGTCTATTTGATAAGTTGTCCAATTTTGATCTCAGGTAAGTCCAGTGGACGCACATGAGCGAAAAGGACAACAAGTGAACAGCAGTCCCTATGCTGTAGGGACGCATGTTACCAGAACTTCCAAAGCTAAACGTAATTGGCGGAGTCCCTGCGCAAGATAGGACGGAGTCCTCATCAAGAAGGGACGCGCGCCAAAATACGGACGAAGTTCAAATTCAAATCAAGGCCGCCCCAACATGATTACATCATCGTCCGGCCTTAGTCCTCAGAAGGAAGCTTCCTTTGTCTGGGCACGTGTAGACAATGCCAAAAACGTCGCTTTCCCAGCAATGGTCCCCTACCCACGCGGAGGCTTCCCAAGCGTCAACAGAGTTGACCTCCTCAAGACGCTCATCGCACCGTTGATCAAAGATCGAGGATCCTGCCAAGTCTCAGAGGACGCTAGAGGAAAAGAATCACTTCCGCTATAAATACTCTCCAAGGAGTATGCATAGCGGCATGTGTGTGCAAGAGTGGACTTTGAAGACTTTCTCTCAAGCTCTCCCGAAGCATTCAAGAACACGAACGAAGATCAAGAAGATCAAGTGAGCTTGAAGCAAGAGAAAGAAAGTCCAACCACATCAAATCCAAAACAAACCACAAATCAATTAGAGTTGTAGTTTGTCTCTCACAACGAACCGTGAGAGACGTGAGTGATAGCTTCCTTATAGCTAAGAGTGTTAGGTTACTTGTTAGGTTGAAAGGAGTGTTACTAGTGAGGCTAAGGACGGACGCTTAGCTCAGAGAAGTGTAACGACTCGCCTAAGTTGTAAGGACTCGCTCTTAATAAGATAAGGGACGGCTATTGAAAATCCTCCAACGGAGGTAGAGATTTACCCATAAGACTAGTTGGTCTTAGTGGGGTTCCTCTATAAATACTCGTGTCCACTTATCTTGTATTCTGTTAAGTCTATTTTCCGCTGCACTAAAGGACGCCCTTAACCCAGTTAAGGACGCCCTCATTAACTGACTTACGATCCATCACAGGTGCTGTCTAGCGTTCACCCAAGAACAAGTCCAATAAAAGTGGACCTTGATTGACATAAATTTGATGTCTTGTGTGGCTACCAATTAACTATTGTTTTGTGAACAAACTTTGATATGTCCAAAGTGGAGTACTTTTGTTGTTTACCTTGATGCCGTTAAACTTTGATGTTATGTAGTTATCTTATGTCAGACTGCTATGTAAGGGTATGGTGTGACTTATCTTATGAACTCGGATGCTTTGATATGGTATGTTGTATATGGAAAAATGGTATGTAATGCAAACTATGCTTGTGTGGCTTATCTCTTGTGATATGGTGTGGCTTTATACATTGTTTTCAAGCTTGCATTTGTACACTGTTTTCAAGCTTCATGTGCATAGTATTGTTTTCAAGCTTGCATTTCAGAATTAGAGCTGCAAATACCCATACTTGAACAAACCAGTAGTTCATTACAACTAAGGCGGAGGTCACCCTCTTCTAAATTCATTCAAAACAACACAAACAAGTCAGACCAATTGGAACATTATATATTAGAGCACCAACATAAGTCAGATCAGTTTCTGCATAGCAACAATCAAATCCAGCACCCCAACCCTGATGCTAGTCATCATAACTATCCAACTTGTATTATGAGCCATTTTCCTTGTAATTGCAAGCTCTTCTCTTATTTGTTGCATCTCGAATTCATGAATTCTTTTTGAGTGCTCTAATTCTGCTTCCATTTTTTACTTCTCCTTCACTAGCTTCTTGATAACACAGATTGCCCTTGCATTGTGTTTTTCATCCCTCCATACGAAGTAGTTGCACTTATTAGGCAATCCATGTAGGCGACATCCATAGAACCTTCAACCATAGTTGAATTCCATATGTGTAGTTGACTCTTTTGCAGGAATCCCACAATAATAGAACCTTTGTTTTGAAGATATGGATGCAAAGCTTGAACGTGACATGATACACCTGCACAATTTCCGCCAATAGGCAATCAAAGCAAAACTCATTCCATATGGAAGCAACAACAAACAATGAATCGACGTATGCAACCGTAAACCCAAAATTTACCTTAAATTTAAACAGTCTAAATCGAGGAAGTGGCCAAAGAAAACCCTAAATTTTCAAGCAATTATCATATACAACAATGAGATCGAGCATAATTTATCAATCAATGGAAGAATGTGGGAGACGGAGCACTTGCAAATTGGATACCTGTAAGCGAGAGCAAGAGCACGATGAAGATGACGATGGGTATTTTTTGTGCGAGAGTTGTAAATTAGTAATTTTTATAAAAGAAATATAAAAAAAAGAGATGGGTAAATGAGTTAGCTTAGGTGACAACCATTTGTATGCCACATAAGCGAAGCTACTAAAAAACGCATAAAAAACATGCCACGTCAGCGGTTTCTAACGGTTTCTAACGACAAGGTGAAGATGGGTGGTGCAATTTTAACGGAGATGTTCAAAGGGATGGTTCTCAGTAATGTCGCATTAAGGGGCTGGTTATTGGAAATGTGGCATATTATAGGGGTGGTTTTAAGCTATTCAGCCTTAGATCAAAGTTGAGTTTGCCATTATCAAAACTTAGCTTAGAGAAAACAATTATTGTCCCAAAAAAAATACAATATATTAGAATAATTAAAATAAAATATATTTATTCTACATATATTAAAACATTCGGTCAGTCGGGTCGGGTTCGGATTTCAAGCTAATAGGGTTCGGGTTAATCGAGTTCGGTTTTTCCCTTTGCTCACCACTAATTTTTTAGTAGTGAGAAAAGGGAAAAATATGTTGTCATTAAAATCCACTAAATTGCAATTATTTATCAACCATTAAAATCATATCTGAACAAGTAAATAACCGAGAATAATGCATGGTACACATATGCCTAGCTACAATCATAAAGCTCTAGAAAGTTTCGGTCCTCAAGAAGCTTCACCTTTTCGAAGGCCTCATTTCATCCTAAGTAAGACACTCAAAACAAAGTCCACAACCTGACTCGAGTCAACAATTTTTCTCTTTTGACATGAGTTTGCAAAAAGACTCGGGTCATCGACTCCTAGCTTTTGACATTAAGTCGATAACTAGGCACGGTTCAAGTCTAATACCTGATGCAGACCATGCACCTATGACTCCGCAAAAGATCGAGGACGTAGCTGATGTTCCTTTCAATGGTCCAATTACAAGAGATAGAGCTAAGAAGTTAAGGAAAGCCACTCGAGATTTGCTAGCACGGATCCCGGCCATGATGAGCGAGCCACGCGAGCCACAATGGGCGACATAACTCTCTTATGTTCAAAGTTGATATGTTGAGCATGCTTATCTTAGATTACTATTATTGGAAACTTTCTAGAGCTAAAATATTTTGTTTTGGCACTAGCCAATTTTAGTAAGCTTTGCTTTCTTATTAACCTAGACATTCGGCCCTCTTCTACCTCCATAAAACCGAGCCACATCTTGGATGATAAGGCATGCTTTTAGCTTATTCTTATCTTTCTAGGATTAGTTTATCATAAGACAATAATTATATCTTCTCTTTGATTGTTAGTTGGATACAATTATTGGACAAGTCTTGTTCTATTTAAACTCTCATTCAGATTCAATAAAAATTCAGATTAGACTTTTGGAATTAATTAACTTCAGATAAGTGTGATTCCTAAGGATATTAATTCCGAAATACTATCTTATTCTCCAAGCTATTCGGCTGAACTTCAACACTAACTTCTCTTCATCGATCTTCATTCATCTTCTTCTCTCTATTACTCTCGAATTTCATGAGAACTAATTCAATTAATCCGTGTTATTTTTGTGTGTTTTTCGTGAACAATATGTACTAAATTGTGTGTGTTTTACGTGTGTATATGTACGTTGCCGAGAGGAGTTCTATTCTCTAGACTTCATTCAAGTACACAATTAAGGTTTCAACAACAACTTCTTGTTGGCTTTTATTCAATATCGCTTTGAGCAAATAAATCAACGTGTTAGGCTATTAGTTGGGTTTTTGCCAAAATCTTTTCCATGCAATTCAGTGTATTTAAAATTAAAATTTTTATCTTATAATTAATTTATTAATTATTATATCAAGATCTTTGTTATATAATATAAAATAAAATTGTCATACAATAACACAATCAACATATCAACATATCAAAGCGGGATAACCCTGAATCGACTAATCACTATAGGTCGATAAGTTTATGCTCGACAATTTACAAAGTAATATCAAAAATTTTAACTGAACGTTTAAAGAAACCAATTAGTAAGATTATTCACCCGCTTTAGGGTGCTTTTATTGCAAATAGAGCAATTCAAGTCAATGTGCTCATTGCACATGAGATATTTCACTCCTTCATATATAAGAAAAACAAAGATGGATGGGTTGCAATCAAACTGGATATGGAAAAAACATATGACAACATGGATTCAGAAATTTTGATAAGGACTAAGGAAAAGTTTGGATTCCACCCAATATTCTTGGGATGGATCCAAGAATGCATTAAGACAATCTCTTTCTTCGTTCTAGTGAATAATGGGGCAACGGAGCCTTTTAGACCAGAAAGAGGAATTAGACAAGGTGATTTGCTTTCCCCATATTTATTTGCAATTGGAGCAGAGATCTTGGCGAGAAAACTCTTAAGAAATAAGTAATTGCATAACAAAATAGTGGGAATTTCTCTAGGACGAGGCGGAACCAAAATCCCTATTCTAGCAATAGCGGATGATATAATAATCTTTACGAAAGCAACACATGGAGCATGTAATAAAGTGAAACAAATCATAGATGAATATCGCATGATCTCGGGACAAAAGGTGAATTACCATAAATCTGCATTCCAAGCATCCAATATTGTTTCAAATCAACAAAAGGATACTATCCGTTGTGAACTTATTATTACTACCATGAATGATTTAGAAAAATATTTAGGAAACCCTATAATCAATGGAAAAGTTAATGAAGAAACCTTTAAAGAAGTGGTAAGTAAATCAAGAAACCAACTTCAAAATGGAGGGTGAGCACACTGTCTCACGCAGGAAGAGCAACCTTGATTCAGGCCAACCTAGCGGCAAAACCTATGTACCTAATGCAAAGCTTCTTATTACCAACTAATGTCCTGAATGAGCTTGACCAAATACATAGATATTTTTTTTTGGAATAAAGGTACTGATTTTAAACCCCTTATAGGATGGGATAGGGTATGTAAACCAAAAGCTTTTGGTGGACTTGGCATTAGAAAAGTAGAACAATGAATAAGGCTCTTGAAATGAAACTTCAAATACTTGAAAAACAAGGATCTTTTAATTATAATAAACAATCGAAAACGTCTTGGCAATGGACAAAACTCATGGGCTTAAGGTTAGATTTTCAAAAGGGCTTACGATGGAAAATTGGAGATGGCAAGACAACAAATTTTGGATGGATTGTTGGACAAACAAGGGACCACTAGAAAGTTTTGCTTTTGATCAGACAATGATCAATAAGGAGACAGCGGTAAGCGCATTCCTGAACAGTGGGATATACGAAAATTGGAAGATATATTGCATATCGAAATAGTCAAAAGTGGCTTAGAAGAACCATTTCTAGAGAATTTACAAGATCAATTGTACTGGGCACCTTGTAAAAATGGATGGTTCTAAACAGATTCAACAGTGAACCTAATTATAAATACTAAACAACTAAACCAAAACACAAATAAATGGATATGCAACCTTGATATATACCCAAAAGTCAAAAGTTTTCTATGGAAAGTAGAAATGAATGGGCTCCCTACAAAACAAAGATTACTACAACAACATATCGCTATCCCGTCAAACTGCTTAATGTGCAATTATAGCATGGAAAGTACATCTCATGTATTGGTTACATGATCTCATACTCAGGCTATTATAAAGAACATTTATGGATGAACAAAACAAGTAATCAAAAACTATGATGTAATTGACAAAAGTCCTAGACCCCTAGGTGAGCTAAAAGAAAGCTTGGGAATCCAACAATTTACAGAACTAGCAACTATATGGTGGTGCATTTGGACACTCAGAAACAAGTTAGCATTTCAACAAGAACCACATAACTTTACAGCTAATTTAGAACTGTATACAAAACATCAAGGCCAAGCATGGAAAATAACAAAAAATTGGTCGGAGGAGGAAGAAAGCATGGTGATAGACACATGTTAGGTAGTGTTTTAGTGCATGTTTAGTTAGGATTTTTATGGTTTTTGGTTTAGTTTTAGTCAGTTTTGCTAGTTTTGTTAGTTTGTAGAAAGTTTCGGATATCTACATTTTGTTGTGGTTTTTAATTGTAGATGTGAAGACAACACGTGTAGAGAAGGTGAAGCCAAAGCATTGGAGGAGGCAAGAAGGGAACCAAGCCATGAGATTTGTCAAGAGTTGATGGGAAAAACACACTTGGGTCCGGACTATGTATTGGAGCTGTTGTTTCAACACCTCTTGTTTGCAAGGGATGGATCCGAAGCTATAGTGGTTGGATTGGGATGCTTTTGGTGTCACTGGAAAGATAACTCAAAGAGGTACGATTCGTGATTTTACTCCGAGTCTAAATTCCAACTCGAAGTGTGTCAAAACAGCCTCTAAAGTGTCACTTGACGGCTAGTGTTAGAAACTCGGGATGAGGCAGCGAAAACTCGGGCGAGTTTTGGAGGAACATCCCGAGTTTTGCCACTTGAGTCTTGGCCTTATAAACTCGGGGTGTGCAGTGAAAACTCGGGCGAGTTTCTGGGGTTACCCCGAGTTTTCGCCCGTGTCAGCTTGAAGCGAGATTTTGTACGAGATCTTTTTGGGCCTTTTGGGTTATCTTTTTAGATATATTTTTGGGAACCTTAGAGATATATAAATAGCTTTTGTTTTCTAGGTTTGAATTATCTTATTATCTTTGATCTTGGTTGTTGGAGCTTTGAGAAGAAGAAACCTCTTTGGAGAACTTGTAAGCTTTTCAATGTCTTTCAATAACTAAATTTCTTTTGCTTGATTAGTTAATTGAAGTTGTGAACGAAGTATTATTGTGAGGTTTGATTGTTCTTAATTTTCCTTGACTAGATTGTCTTCTCTATGCTTAATTGCTTAATTTCAGCCTAGGGTTTTATTAGCTTGATCACCTAATATGATTTCTAGGATGAATTACAACTAGATCTTTCTAATTACCGGTCGGTGTTAATTAGATCAAAAGTAAAACCTTTAATCAATCTAGGATTGGTGGGACTAATTGATTAGAGAAGAGTATTCAATCGCATGTTATTTGGATGTCTGGTTGTTCTGAATGCATGTTTCTATTCATGCTTGGATCTTAATGTTGTTGTCCACTTGAATTTAGGAGGTCTCTTAGGTTATTTGATAATTAGGGTTGTTAGTACCGGTCGGGCTAATAACTAGAATCGAAGTAGGATTAATAATTCCATGAAGTTGAGTTATTAGCATTCCGCAATAGATTAGTCAAGGTAAAAAGTGAATTTTGATAATCAATGATCAATAATCAAGTTTACAATGGATATTGACTGGTTGAGTATACATCTCTCATATTTTACAAATCATCCTTAGTTTTTCATGTTTAATTAGTTTAGCTATTAAAACAATTTCAAAAACCCCCCCTTTTAGCTCTCAGTAATGCAACAATAAACATTGAAAACCTGAGTCTCTGTGGGATCGACCCTTACTTCCCTACTACATTCCTAGTAGGTAGTTTGGTTTATTTTGATCGGTATTAGGACGACAAAAATACCGCTTATCAAATTGGCGCCGTTGCCGGGGACTCGGCTGTTTTCTTGTGTTTATTGTTTTGAAACTCTTGTGCGGACCTAGCTTACTGTCCACACCCGTGCTACTAATCTATGGCTTTGTTCGAATGTAAACAGTTTCAGGATGAGCAATTTCATTGGTACTTCGTTAGATTCCAAGATTATATGGATGGACTTGGTGCTCAAGGACTTCATGTTGATATTGGAAGCTTTTGCATGGACATTATTGAGGGTATGAATCATGAAACTCTTGAGTTGGCCAAATACATTAGCAATAGACGAATTCTATGTATGGAACCTATGGAGTGCTGGAATTTTCTTTGTTATATGGGCCGTCAGTGTTTATTGATCGAATCATCTTCATCAGTACTCCAACCAGATGAGGCTCCTGATATCTCAAGAGCCCCTGAATTAGATACTCAAATGCATGTGGATAAACAATTCCCTACACATGAGTTGGGTAAAGATGGTGACTTTGATGTTCCATGTGATAGTACTCATCTCGAGGAGACCATATATGAGCCTTGTGGAGTTTATATTGCTAAAGAAGAGGCCACTGAACTCAATGAGTTGATTGCAATCCTTCCTATCGCTTATTCACCCAAAGAACCAAATTTGGAGCATAATGAAGAATCTAGGGATTTCTCTGAGCTCATCTTGATTGAAAGTGGTATTTCTGGTAAGATCTTTGATCCATTTAGTAATTATTTCGAAAAGCCATCACTTTTACTGTTTTGGTTTGAGCATATGCCATGTCATGAAGATTGGTCACACAAGTTTGACAAGTTGAAACGGTGTTTAATTGGTATGTTAAGTAGTTTCACTTTATGCTTGTGTTACTTATATTTCTGTGAGATGAGTTCACAGAGTTTTGACAGGTTATTAAGGGCATTGACAATGTCTGATCCTATGAGCGGTAGCTCGTCTAGCCAAGGACGTAAAATAAGCGCTTCATGGGAGGCAACCCAAGTGATTAGGATAGTTGTTTTGATTCTTAGTATTAGTTTAGTGTAGTTGTGTTTTTGTTTGTTTTTTTTTGGGTTTTGTTTCTAGTTAGCCCGGCATACAGGTCTCATAACTCGGGTTGCACATGCCATAGCTCGGCCACCGAGTGCTTCCCACCACCACCTCAGGATCCGGATTAGTAGATGACTTGGCCGGTTAGCTTTTCTTTTCTCTTTACTTTTACTTTACATTGGGGACAATGTAAAATTTAAGCATGGGGGAAGGGATGTCTTGCTTAGTCTTAGATTGCATTCATATAGTTGCATTTGTATTTTTAATTTCTTGTTTTGCATTGATTAAAATTTTGAAAAAAAATCACAAAAAAATTGAAAAATTATAAAATCAATTTTCCCTACTTGACCACTTGTCTTTCTAAGTTAAGAGTAATTTTTAACACATGACTTGCTTGTTGGTTGAAGTTTCTTTGGATTGAAGCATAATTCTTTAAGTTTTTAATTTTGATTATAGGATTGAGCATACATAAGAAGTTGAAATTTTGAATTGTTTATGAAGTTCTAGACATATATACCTTGTGAGATTATTTTGAGCTTTTATTGCATATTTGCATATTTTTCTTGAGTGTATCGCTTTGATTGCTAGCTCTAGAACTTGCGTTTAGAATCTTTTTCAAGGCTACATTATATGATTTAAATGCATGACATTAAAATGATTGAGGCATGTTCATTAGCTCATATTATCCTTATCTACCGTGCATTATTCCTTGTTTTGATAGCCCCTACTTTTGAGCCTATTAGCCTTATTTTGTAGCTCCATAAAAATGCCTCCTAGCCGATATCAGCTTGACCCATCCGGGAATTAGAATTTACCTAGAGTTCTTCTTTTTGGTATTATGAGGATGGTTTGAAAAGAAAGAAACGAAAGAATGTTGAGTTTGAAAATAAAAGAAAAAGATAAGGATTTGAAAAAGAAAAATTTATGTCTCTTAAGAGAGGAAAAGAAAGAGAAGAAAGAAAAATATCACAAAGATAATGAGCAAAGTGTTGAAAGAAAAGTGTTGAGAAGAAGGCAAAATAAGTGGTGGAAGTATGAAGTTGAAAGTGGTTTTTTGTACATTGGGTTTTTGTGCACACTAGTTCCCGGATTTTTAGCACCACATGACCAAATATTTCCCTACCTAGTTGTTTATACCTTGACTCCATTACAACCCTTAAAAGTCCTCATGATTTTTGTTGTGTGTTTAGTCATTCGTAGTGGATATTTAGAACACTGATGCAAGCCTCTGATAGTCTAGCTTTCAAAGTTGATTTTGAGTGAAACACATATGCCTTAAACACTTGAGTGAGACTGCAAAACACATTACCTTGGTGAGGTCTAGAATGGATTGATGATTTGATTTTGAAAGCTTCTCTTACATGTGTGTAATGGTATTTTGGTCAAGGTTTAACTTATTGATGAAATGTGGATTGATATTGAGATGAATGCTTGACTTGCTAGTTATGGTATGACTTTGATTTTATTTCATGCTTGAGAATAAGCAAGGGTTCAAGCATGGGGAAATTTGATAGACACATGTTAGGTAGTGTTTTAGAGCATGTTTAGTGATAGGCTACTAGACCAATACCGCAAGTGTACGGGTCGTGTAGTACCAAGGTGTCGATCTCTAGGACTTTAGTAGAGTTGGTGAACCGACAATCAAAGTAGCTAGGCAAATGTGAGGCAACTAAGGATGGAAGAAACTTAAACTAATCAACTAGCAAACAAAGAGAACAAGCAAGCAATAAGATGATGCAAATATGAATAAGGGAAAAAGCAATCCTAGAGCCTAGGTACTCACACTATGGATCTAAGCAACACTTTGAAAGCATACAAGAATCTAGATCAAATCATGGTTTGGAGGCGTCTACCTAATTTCATTGTCTAATCCTATCGAATCAAACAAATCGTATCTAGAATATGATAATCATCCACTTTCGTGGCTTGATCCAAGACTAGGCCCTTTAGGCTCAATAGGGGCTCAATCGGGTCAAGCCCTCATCCACCGTCGTGGCTTGAGTGAGCTCATCTAACTCAACCGTCTATCGGTAGGTCAACCTCTCAAGAGTTCTCAAATCAATTCTCATTTCAAAGGGACCTCAATCAATCAATCCTATAGTTCAAGTTAGGGAAGAGTTCTCTCAACACAAACCCCTAACCTATCTCCCTATTGACAACCTCTCGGTTCTAATCATCAACAAGTCTCAAATCACAATCAATTGGCACTAGGCACATAGGATTGAAACAAACCACAATTCAAATCTCAATTCAAGCAAGCAATTCGAAGCTCTACCTAGAATCCATAGGGTTTTCACCAAACCCTAGGATTTCGGAACCTAGCTAAACATAAACAAAGGAAATGAAGAAGAGAGAAGGAAAGCCATACCAAACTTCATTCAATTGATTGAAAAGAGGGAAGACTCTCCAACACTTTCTCCAATTCTTCATAAGAGACTAAAGTTCTAAAATGGGAAAAATTCCCTAAAAGGGGGAAAGAAGATTGAACCACCCCCTCCTAAAGGAGGAAGAAGGGGTATTTATACAACCCTAAAAGGAAACAAGGCTAAAACGGGAAAATGGGGCGCAGCGGCGTGACACGGGGTCCAACCGGGCCCGTGACCTGACCGGGTCCAGCTCTGGAGAACGCCACCGCTCGCAAACTCTTGGAAACGACCCAACCCGGTCGTCGACCGGCCCGTGACCCGACCGGGTCGGAGACTGTCCTTGCGTTTCACTTCGGCTGGGGCAGGGGAGACCAACCCGGGCCACAACCCGGCCCGTGACCCGGCCGGGTCAGGGGCTGTGGCCCTTGGGTTTGGCTCGTTTTGCCTCGGTTCTTCGGTTTTCGCCTCACTCGGTCTTCAGCTTGCTTCTTGGGTGTCTTCTCGGCCTCTTCTTGACTCCGTCTTTGAGCTCTCGTCGCCTCCTTCAATCCTCATGATCTCCAACACTTCTTTCTTCTCTAAATCTCCTGAAATACATAAAGAACAAAGCGTAGAGTCCGAACCGAGCGACTAAACCGAAAACAAGTAAAAATCTAACTTAAAAGAGAGAAACGCAAACCGAAAGCTACGAAACAAGACCTAATGTGCACTCTAAACATGAGCTAGATGCAAGCCATCATTTAGTTATGAATTTTATTGTTTTTGGTTTAGTTTTAGTTAGTTTTGCTAGTTTTGTTAGTTTGTAGAAAGTTTCGGATATCTACACTTTGTTGTGGTTTTTGATTGTAGATGTGAAGACAACACGTGTAGAGAAGGTGAAGCCAAAGCATTGGAGGAGCCAATAAGGGAACCAAGCCATGAGATTTGTCAAGAGTTGATGGGAAAAACACACTTGGGTCCGGACTATGTATTGGAGTTGTTGTTTTGACACCTCTTATTTGCAAGGGATGGATCCGGAGCAATCGTGGTTGGATTGGGATGATTTTGGTGTCATTGGAAAGCTAACTCAAAGAGATACAATTCGTCTTTTTACTCCGAATCCAAATTCCAACTCGAAGTGTGTCAAAATAGCCTCTAAAGTGTCACTTGATGGTCAGTGTTAGAAACTCGGGATGAGGCAGCGAAAACTCGGGCGAGTTTTGGAGGAACATCCTGAGTTTTGCCACCTGAGTCTCGGCCTTATAAACTCGGGGTGTGCAGTGAAAACTCGGGCGAGTTTCTGGGGTTACCCCGAGTTTTCGCCCGTGGCAACTTGAAGCGAGATTTTGTACGAGATCTTTTTGGGCCTTTTGGGTTATCTTTTTAGATATATTTTTGGGAAACTTAGAGATATATAAATAGCTTTTGTTTTCTAGGTTTGAATTATTTTATTATCTTTGATCTTAGTTGTTGTAGCTTTGAGAAGAAGAAACCTCTTTGGAGAACTTGTAAGCTTTTCAATGTCTTTCAACAACTAAATTTCTTTTAATTGATTAGTTAATTGAAGTTGTGAACAAAGTATTATTGTGAGGTTTGATTGTTTTTAATTTTTCTTGACTAGATTGTTTTCTCTGTGCTTAATTGCTTAATTTCAGCCTAGGGTTTTATTAGCTTGATCACCTAATATGATTTCTAGGATGAATTACAACTAGATCTTTCTAATTACCGGTCGGTGTTAATTAGATCAAAAGTAGAACCTTTAATCAATCTAGGACTGGTGGTACTAATCGATTAGAGAAGAGAATTCAATCGCATGTTATTTGGATGTCTGGTTGTTCTGAATGCATGTTTCTATTGATGCCTGGATCTTAATGCTGTTGTCAACTTGAATCTAGGAGGTCTGTTAGGTTATTTGATAATTTGGGTTGTTAGTACCGGTCGGGCTAATAACTAGAATTGAAGTGGGATTAATAATTCCATGAAGTTGGGTTATTAGCATTCCGTCAAGGTAAAAAGAGAATTTTGATAATCAATGATCAATAATCATGTTTACAATGGATATTGACTGGTTGAGGATACTTCTCTCATATTTTACAAATCATCCTTAGTTTTGCATGTTTAATTAGTTTAGCTATTAGAACAATTTCAAAAACCCCCCCTTTTAACTCTGAGTAATACAACAATAAACATTAAAAACCTGAGTCTCTGTGGGATCGACCCTTACTTCCCTACTACATTCTTAGTAGGTAGTTTGGTTTATTTTGATCGGTATTAGGACGACTAAAATACCTCTTATCACATGGATAGGCCAAGTAGCTGTAGATACATGGGTAACAAAAGAAAAAAGAGATTGTGAAAAACTTCCTCATAATGTATACAAAATTTATTTTGACGGTTCGAAGATCCACATAGGAGACACAAGTTCATGTTTCGCCATAAGAGATAAGACAAGAAATATAATTGACATGGGAGTTTGGAGATACGGAAAAGTATGTAGTATAATTATAGATAAAATCATTAGGTATTCAAAATTATTGATTAGTACGTGCGTAGCTAACCTAGTATGCAATATGCATATGATACGCTTTGATGGTGGAATTTATTATTAGTTCGTGTGTAGTAATCAATGTACTCTAAGAAAATCTATTATGGAGTGATGTACCTTGATGCATATTGGGTATCTTTTATACAAGATAATTAATATTAAAATTATTTTTAAGGAAATTAAAATTAGAGATTGCTAGTATGACTTTAAAGATAAATTTGAGGATTACATAATTAAGGAAAATGATATAAAGTTTTCATTATCAAGTTGAGTTGAAAAAAAAAAATTAAAATCAAGCGGGGCTAGAATCAATGTGGTGGCTCGAAGACGGCAATGTATACTAGTATCAGTCCCGTGCATTGAAAGCACGAATTTGATTTAACTAAAAATTTAGTTTAAATTTTATTTAAAGTTATTCAAAAAAATAGTTTGATATAAGACTTTGTTTTATTTTATTTAATTTATTTCTTATGAGATTTATTTTAGTGATATAGTATTTCTACTATAATATATAATTTTAATCGAATAAAGATTTGTAGGATTATAATTTTATATAAGGATTGAATACTCTTAAGATTTATATGATTTGTTTTAATGGTAATGGATAAAAATTATAATTATATATTTAATTGGATTTGACATATGTTTTTCTATATTATTAGTTTAATCTCCATTTAGTACATACTAAGATTAAATGAGTATATATTTAAGAAAAACATATAGATACAATTTCAATGATATATATTATTTCGTATTTTATATATATACATGGTCTACAATCAAAATTAATTAATTAAATTTTTTTAGTAAAGATGGATGATGTGGTCCATTAAAAAAGTGACACAAGTCGTGCTAATTATTATTTGTAACCTCTGCTTTAGTATATGGTTACGACGATGATTGATTAATCAAGGCCTATGCACGGAACTAGCGTACCTTACTAATTACGCAAGGAATGTTTTATTTTTTGCCAAAATATAATATCAAATATCAAAAGTTGGAATTTGTACTAAATCTTGTATGCTAGTGCTGATTTAAGGGAATCTCAAACTTTGCTTTAGAGGAAGGGAGGAAAGCATCAGATTCACACGTCATAAATAAGAACACGATGCGTACACTAAAGTATCTTATACTTTGTATTTTTCAAAGCATCAGATTCACACGGTGTTGATTTATAGTCGATCGTTTCAACTAGTAGCAGTTTGCGCAATATATATAGACTACCACACCTTCAATTATGTTATAGGACGTGGTAAAAATCAATCACATTAAGAAATTGATTATATGGAATCGGCAAGAGTGAAGGAACCTGAGCTAGACGAGGAGCAGTTGAGGAAGATTTTTAAGGATCACGATGTGAATGGCGATGGGCACCTGAACAAGGAAGAGTTGAAGAAGGCGTTCGAAAGCTTGGTGCGTTTATGCCCGGCTGGAGAGCTGACCGAGCCATCTATTACACTGACATTGATATCGATGGAAACATTGACGGCCATGAACTCGAGGAGCTCATCGATTACGCAGTCGAGTGTGGATACACCCTCGATTGATCGTTATACGTCGTACTTGCTCGTAGTTGTTTTACGATCATAGTTGATTTCTACACCATTGTCGTGCATTATCCACCTTTCTACATACCCTTCACAAAAAACCATAGCTCCTATTTGTTTTTATATATGTTTGATTTCCACAAATGTTAACCATTTGTCATAGTTGTTCTACGATCAATGTTTATGATATATGGTTAAGTCGTACACTTTTCTTACCTAGTAACTATCTAGGGATGCATCCATGCATTATGTTTAATTGTACACGTGTTATTGATCGTTAATTTCTTTGTAAAATCGCCACACAGATTACATGTCACTAGGCCTATTAACTTAGAAACTTCAGATTCCCTACGAATGTGAAATAATATACAACTACAGATTCCACACAAATTAATGCACATACAACTATCTTTGAAAGAGCTACATAAACTAATAGGTCAACCAAATATCACTAAGTTGGTAGTAATTTGGTAATGCATTTGGTGCCAAATAAATAAACTAGTATTCAAACAATTACTGAATGGTTTTACCCTCAGCTTAAGCATCATAGCCGAACTCAAAGCATGAAATAAATCTAAGAAAAGGTAGATGAAAAATTAGAAAATGAAACTTTTAAGACCACACCAAAACGTGGTAAAAGCCGAATATTTGATACTGATCGGTCCGGGATCGGAGGGTCTCACATTTTAAATTTATAAAACCGAACCTCAAATTGTAGTAAAGAGGTAGGGTGTCGAACACACGGGAGTTCGTGCGTCAAGAGTACCCGAAAAGACTAAAAAGAGGAGAAAAGAAAGGCAAAACAAAGGAAAACAAAAGAGATCTCCTCGGACCGACACAAAGTCACTTCGGTCCGAGGGTGGATCGAGGTCGAGTTGGTCGGGACCGACGTGGTGCAAGTCGGGCCCGATGTACTGGGTAACTCGGTCTTGTTCAAATAGTAGATCGGTCTTGGGTTTTTGGGTTCCTTCCCCAACTAGACTTGGATATTCTACCTCAATTCAACCAATAAGTGTTTGATTCTAGTGAGATCGAGGTTGTTCGCCCCGAATCCCTCCAATCTACACCTCGACCCAAGGGAGATTTCGCTTCACCTTCGATGCTAGAGACTTGTGATGGATCGAGATGCTCTCGCTTACTCTTACCAAACACAAGCTCTAGATCCCTTGCTTTCACAAGAGATTGAAGCTCAATGTAGAGAGGATTCACAAATCAAGCACTCAAGGCTATGGAATTGGGGTTTTCTACCCAAATCTAGCTAGGGGATTCCCCCATAGCCCAAGACTATGGAATCTACTCCATATTGTAAGAGAAAAGCATAATCAAAATGGAAATCAAGCAAAACTCAATCATCATCATCCAATCAAACTCCAATTGCATTCAAAACCAAAGTGTCTACAAAATCCAAGTCTCAATTCTACTAGATCAAAGCAAAACAAAGTACAAAACTCACAATTCCTCCTCTCTTCTCCACCGATCTCTCCTTCTCTTCCTTCTCCTTCCTTCTCCTTGCCCTCCAAGTCTTCCCTTGAGCCTTTAGAGAGTGAATTTGGTTGTGGTCTATCCAAACATGCCTTAATGCTCTCTAATCACCTCTATTTATAGCTTCTCATGGATTGGGGACCAAGGAATCCCAATTTAGAAAGGGGCAAATGTGGAAAGTTGCTAAAAATATGCCTTGGGGAACAATCCTCTCAATTGCCGACTTAGGACCGACACGGATGCACCTCGGGCCCGACGTTGGAGAACGTCGGTCCTGGTCACTGGGTGCTCGATCTCGGGCCCGACTTGGTGTATCTCGGTCCTGGGCCTCGATCCTTGTCTTCTTCTTGGGTTTCCTTTGGTTCCACTTCATTCTTGGCTTGGCTCTTGCATTCCTTGATTTGGCTACTTCATAAGCTCCTCCAAAATGTCCTCATTCTTGCCATTTTACCTACAAAGTCAAACAAACTCGCATAGTTTCCGACTCTTGAAGAAAACCGGGAACTAAGCTAAAAAGGAACCAAAACTAACAAAGAAGAGAATGAAAAACACATATTTACTAAGGAAATCAACTACTCAAACACCTCCAAAACGAGAGACATCAGATACATGAAATTTATTTTTGATGGTTCAAACTTTATTATTGGATCGGCCTACGTGAGATATTTTTTAATCAAGAACAGCAAAGCATCAGAGCTAAGCATAGGAGCCAAGAAATAGGGTTCGACTTGTTATCTAGAACTTAGGTCACGATAAAATTTACAATTACTTATCTAACACATGTTGGCCTCTCGCCAAAGGTTTGAGATTGTGAGATTAAACATGTGGATAGTGTGCGCAACTCAATGACGATAAAATTATGAAATTTGGACACAACTTCCTTTTGCACCGTTGAGCTGCCTTTTTTCCCTGTAGTTTCTATTGTCATCCAAGTTAACGTGTGAAACGTTCTGAGTCTGAAGCAATAGGACTACTAATCTTCCCATTTCAATGCTTTATCTTTCTAGGCTGTGCAATTTCCCAATTTCAGCAATGGTATTGGTGGCTTATTCTTCGTAGACGCGCATTGGTACCAAATTTTATATCCCTTTATGCTTCCTTCTATTGTTTGAACATCTTAGAAATATGAGCTTAATCATGATGAGATTGAGGCACCGATTGCAATCTAGGTTTTCCTCCAAACCCTTAAACCCTAGCCGGATTTTCCGAGGTTACGCTCAGGCTGTTGCTGGAGCTAAAGTTATGATGGAATGAGAGAAATAGAACTCTGTTGTTTTCTTGATTAGGCAAAGTTAAGTTTTATGAAGCAATGAACTTGATTATCTCTCTTAATACTTGTAGTGTTTTCTTCTCTCTTTCAGTTTTGATGAGAGAGGGTTGAATTGACCTTCTGAAGTTGTTGAAGTTGTTTTCTTTTCCTCATTAACCAAAATGCCTGCTTAAGGTTGATGTATCTCTTTGCTTTATATATCAAGTTCTAGGTCTGGAATGATGCACTGTCCTCTAGGTTGCTTTTAGGAGCTATATTTATGGTTCAGTGTCCTTTCGGAAGTTCTCTAATAATTATAAAATCACTTATGATATTAGTTGATGCTTAGGAGAAATATCAAGAAACAAATATAGCTACTAATGTGCTTTGTGTATCATCATTCCTGAAAATCCATCTCTTCAACTTGTGGGATAGTATTGAAGCTTTGATGCTCCAACTCTTACTATGGAAATTAATGGGTGTGCTTGAGCCATACATTGTCGATTACAAAGTTGATCTCTTACTGTTTTGTGATAGGGATGACTAGTGAAATATTGTGTTATCTAGTACAATGAAGTGAGCTTGTTGTATAAGAATGACAAAGTAGATCTCCTTTTCCAGTATTGGGTATCTGAGGGGATGAACTCTGTTACATAGCTAGCAGTGTAAGCTCTCTTCTTAGCTAGCAGCGTAACCTTGGGGTTTCCCATGAATCCAAATACTACAAGGCCCCAAGATCACCATTTCATCAAATTTCAAGCTTCAATAGATTCGGATGGCCTCTGTCTATAGACTGATTGTAGGCTTAGGATTGAATAATAGTGCATTATAAGAATCTTCTGATGGGAGATTGTTTCTTGGGCAATTATCTATAGAATCTTGAAGTTGTGGAATAAACAACACACTAAACTACAGGGTGTAATGTCGTAGCTAGCTTGATATTTTGAGGGTGTTGACATGTTTGTCTGCTGCACTTGGTTCTCTATCTCCACTTCTGCACATCATGTTAATAGCCTTGTTCTTCTAGTTGGCGTTGGGTGAGAGCCCTCTAATGGTGTGGGCCATTATAAATGGGTCGAAAGAAAAGCAGCCCAAACCAAAGGCCAGCACGGTTCATAAGCAAATTGGTTTAAATTGAGCATTTGGGCCACGTCAAAAACATACGAGCAAACCAAAATTTCCGAAATTAGTAGGACACTCGAATTCTTTCAATTCAACAATAACCGAAGACTCCAAAAAATAAACAGACAACCACATACAAATTATATTACGAAAATGTATCAATGAAAAAATATTATGTAAGAATGGGTTCTTACATAAGTCTCGTGATAATTAATCTTGTACATATTTCGAAAAAGTATCATATAAAAAATGGATGCTTACACGAGAGATTGTCTGCATCCAAGGTATTATGTAAGCATGAATCTTGTCTGTTCCAAAAAAATGTATATGCCTTTCATTAACAGGATATAAAAAAGCAAGCAGAAATGACTTAACATAATCCCAATTATCAACTTTCAACCAAAAATAATCTCAAGTTTAAACATCATGACCAATGATACGAACTATCAAAAAGTTAACTAAACTGATTTTGAAGCGTCGATTCGGAAGCGTTTTTTGATGAGTTTTCCGGTGGAATCAATGATAATGGGATAAAAAATCAGACATACAAACTCGGTATTTTAGACTTGGTGGAAATATTTTCGATCGCCATATCAACGATTCCACCGGAAAACACTTTGAAAAAGGTGTTTGGATTGTTTTTGGTTAATTTCGTGATAGTTCATATCATTGATGATCGTTTTCAAACTTTTGATTATATTTGGTTGAATTTTCATACTAGGGATTATTTTGACTTAGTTTTCCAAATAGCAACTTGTGTGTATTTTTTCAAAATTATTCGTCTCCTCTCGTAGTTGTAGCCACTATTGCTTCAATTACGAGTGTTTTTTGTTCTTGTTGCAGTTCTTATCCACATTGCCGTTGTTAGAGGGGGAACTTTATCCGTATCCGTTGCTAATGTTATCAAGTGATGAAAACAAATAGCATGGCCTTCCACTAAAATGAGTTGGAATGTCTATATGCCCAATATATGCAAAGTTGGGACGCTATTTAGGGTGTGTTTGGTGACTCTTTCTTTAGAGATTTATTAATACAATGTACTTAGGATATGTTAACTCTTGTGTTTTAGGGTTTTATTGAGTGTGTTTAGGATAGACTTTGTGTGATTATAATATCAAGAGAGAAGACACAAGAGTTCAAGTTTTAAAGAGTTTTAGAGATGTTTCAAAAAGAGGAGTTGATTCTACACTCGATCCACGTGCACGGCGGCCATCCCGTATGCATCATGGCATCCAAGAAAGCTCCATTGCTAAATAAGTGAAGGCCGACTGCACGGTTTGACTGGAGCATGCGTGCTAGAAGGCGATTTACGAAGCATGAAGGATTTTCGATCGCCAAGGTCAACAAACGCAAAAGACATGCTGCGTGCATGGTGGATCCCAGATTCGTGATGACTTCTTTTTATTATTTTTTATTATTTCGGATGACTTATTTTCCGAGACTATTGATTAGGTTTTATTAGGGTTTTTCATATTCAGACTTTAAATTTAGACCTAGAGTCTTTCCTTTATGGAGAACTAACTTTTCTAGGGTTTGTTCTTTTGTGAAGCTTTGATTTATGACTTCGTGAAGTTTTGGTCAATGATCTGTATCCTTTTGGTTAAGATTAATTCTCTTGTGCTTGAATGTTTCATGAATGTTGATTGATTCTACTTGAGTAGATAACTTGTTGAATTGATTGTTATTCTATTGTTCGATCTAGGTTTGGACTGTGGACAAATTTGATTTGTGAAAACAATTTGATTTGTGTTCTAGGTTTTTAGCATTTATTACCTCATTCATCCATTATTCATTTTCCATTATTCAGACTTTAGTTTTAGATTTAGAGTCTTTTCTATGGAGAACTAAGTTCTATAGGGTTTGTTCAATTGTGCAGCTTTGACTTATCATTACGTGAGATTTTGGTAAATGATTCTATCCTTTTGGTTAATACTGATTCTCTTGCACTTGAATGTTTCATGAATATTGATTGATTTTGCTTGTCTGGTCAACTTATTGAATTGGTTGATATTCTATTGTTGGATTTGGGTTTGGACCGTGGATAAATATGATCTGTGATATCAACATTTTCCTTGGACCGCAGACTAGGGAATTAAGGAAGAGTTTTCATTATATGTTCATACAATTGACTCGTAGCTTGATTGCTTTAGCATGGATCCTGCATATCCATGTTTGCATTGCTAATATTGATTTGAGCCTCTTCTGTCAATATTAAGATTTGCCTGGACAGAGGACATGCAATTAAATAAGATCAGTATAGGAATTATCCGTATGAGTAAAAGGAATTTGTGGATGAATGAATGATTGAATGATTTTATCGAAGTGAATCTTTTGAATGATCTTGCTTTGCAATTAGTTGATTGTTTGCTTGTTTGTTAGTTGTTTCAAAGCTTAGTGTAGTTTAAATCTCTTGAAATCTCCCTTTGTCTTTGGTTAGTAATAATATTAACACTAGAAGCCACAGTTCTCTTGGGTACGATATCGACTTACTCGCTATACGAAAGCTTGTATTAAGGCTATTTATCTTTGATCTTGTCATAGCGACCTGGGCCGAGTCAAAAACATTGCATATCATACCACAACCGCATTTCGGAATCGTGAACGTGGTTCGGTAGTCGCGACCGCAGTTCATCAAGTCGCGGTCGCGGTTATTTAAAACCAGTTGGTAATAACCTAACGGCTAGTTTACCGTGACTGCAATTTACCACAGAATAGGCATTTTGGGGATAATGGTTAGTTCTAATAAAGGGAAATAAAGTGGGGGCATAATTGAAGGGCTTGAGCTTAATAAATTAAGTTTCCTACATGTCCTCTAGTGATTATGGAGGAATCAAAGTCATTGTAGTTCCCTTACCATCAATACGAAACCCCACTTACCTCTAAGTTGAATCTTCGAACTGACGGAAGGAGTGCGGCTTATCGTAGTTGTTCTTTCGTCTTCATCAAAATCATCCTACATGTAATCCATAGTTTATTTTCTTAGATCTGCTGTTTTCTAATCGTTCATAAAACTTCAGTTCCAAAGACTCGGGGCTCAATTTGGATCTCTTTTTCGTCTAAGATGTGGCTAGCTTGGCTAAAGTTTACTCGATAGTTATGGATGAGGCAAGAACGACAAGTATTTGAGCGGCAATCTTTACTAATGTGGGAAAAGACTTAATCCACAAGACAAAGACGAAGAACATAGAGGTAAGCTAGGCAAAGAAGGTGAGTCATCATCACCCCTTCTACAATAATATTTAGTATACAACTCACAAACATGCAATTTAACATGAGTAATAATTTCGGAAACATTAATATCATCTACAATACCTAAATCCAAATATTCATAGTAACGATTTAATAAGTTTTGCGCGCAAACCATCTATTTTAAATTTAGGATTGTTGGATCGTAAGTCTGTTAGAATGGGCGTCCTTATCTGGGTTAAGGCCGTCCTTAAGTGCAACGGAAAATAGACTTAACAGGAAACGTAATAAGATAGTGGACACGAGTATTTATAGAGGAACCCCACTAAGACCAACTAGTCTTATGGGTAAACCTCTACCTCCGTTGGAGGATTTTCAATAGCCGTCCTTATCTTATTAAGAGAGAGTCCTTACAACTTAGGCGAGCTGTTACAATCTTCTGAGCTAAGCGTGCGTCCTTACTCTCACTAGTAACACTCCTTTCTACCTAACAAAGTAACCTAACTCTCTTAGCTTATAAGGCAGCTATCACACACGTCTCTCATGGTTCGTTGTGAGAGACAAACTACAACTCTAACTATTTTGTGGTTTGATTTGGATTTGATGTGGTTGGACTTTCTTTCTCTTACTTCAAGCTCACTTTATCTTCTTGATCTTCGTTCTTGAACTTGAATGCTTTGAGAGAGCTTAAGAGAAAGTCTTCAAAGTCCACACCGCTATTTATACCTCTTGGAGGGTATTTATAGCGGTATGAGTTCTTATCCTCTAGCGTTCTCTGAAGCTTGGGCAGGATCTGTCGTCTTCCTTCAACTGTGCGATTTGCATCTTGAGGAAGTCAACTCTGTTGACGCTTGCGAAGCCTCCGCGTGGTCAGGGGATCATTGCTGGGAAAGCGACATCTTTGGAATTGTTCACACGTGCCCAGACAAGGGAAGCTTCCTTTTGAGGACTACGGTTGAATGTGATGTAATCATGTTGGGGTGGCCTTGGTTTGAATTTGAACTTCGTCCGTATTTTGGCGCGCGGCCCTTCTTGATGAGGACGCCGTCCTATCTGCGCAGGGAATTCATTCTTTTTGTTCAGCACTTGAAGATTTGACGAAGTGCGTCCCTACAGCTTAGGGACTACCGTTCACTTGTTGTCCTTTTCGCTCATGTGCGTCCACTGGACTTACCTGAGATCAACACTTGGACAACTTATCAAATACCTTTGAGTTTGTCATTATCAAAACTAGAGACTACACTTTGATTTTCTTTTCAGCTTAGGTTGGCATGCAACACATTCTTTTAAGCGCGTCCTATTTTATTCTTACTAGCGTCCTTTGGACTTGGGCCGAAATTCCCCCTAAACACATGCTTTCTATGACAACTTAAAAACAATCGCATCTCTGCAAAACTATACTTCCCCCTTTTGGCATCATTGAAAAGGAGAACAAGTCGAAAAGACATGCACACACAAAGTCATAATTAAAGAAAGGAACGCTTAGACAAAATGTAAAGCACACATGAGGAACGCCATTCATAAACATAGAGAAATAGAAGTCACGAGTGGTATTACAGACATTCCACACAAGAAAACCAAAGGGGACATCGTCCCAAAGTCTTAACAAAAACACAAAGAGATAAAATTTTTCAGGGTTAGTAGAAGGGAAGGAGCGATCATTTGTGGGGACGCTTGCCAAGGGCCTTGAGATTCTGCTCTTGAAGATGATTGTTCTGCGCTAAGAGCTCATTGTTGCGTTCCAGAAGTTCAGTGTGCTGATGGAGAGTTTCATGAACCTGTTGGATGAGATCTATCATCATGCATTGGTTCTCGATCATCATCCCAAGCAGATACTTCTGGGAACACTTCTCAGTCTCATGGGGGACGCTCATACGATAAGCTTCATCTTCATCGTCCTCAGCATCCTCAACTGGCGTCCCTACGACTTGCAAATTTTCCTCAGGCTCGCCTTCCCCATCTTTAGCAGCAGCAGCAACAACCTTGGCTCGTCTTTCAGCCTCTTTCTTCTCTTTGGCTAACTGTCTCTTCACCGAGGGTAACGGCTCATCACACCTCAGTTTTCCAACTGGGGGCAGGGTGATTTGCCTTACGTCCCAGTGAATGCCAAAGGACTTCTCCTCTCGAGGGGCATAAAGATGTTGCTGCTCAAGGATCTTTTTAACGAGGCCAGGGAAGGGGAGCGAGTGGCGTCCTCCAGTGCACTTTCCCATGTGCTCCAAGACAACCCGCGCCAGATTAATCGGATTTCGGCTCAAGAAGGCGTCCAGAATGATGCTGTCGGTGATTTGGACAATGGACTTCCTCTCTTGGCGGGGGACGACCATGCGCACAATGAAGTGGTGTGCAAGGACGCCCGTCTTGGAAAGGCAATGGGCGACTCTATCCCTAGCAACTGGCTTCCTCCCATTGAATATGTTGTTGAAGATTTCTTCCTAGGAGAAGCGGCCAAAGTTCTTGCAAGGGAAGTCATGCAGAGCATCCTGATCGAGGCGGGAGGCGTAGACCCAACATATTGCGAACGGTACCCTCTGCAATAGAGTACTCGTCGCCATCTAGTTCAAACGTCCCTTCAGGCTTCCCTTTTACTGTTGATACTTCAAATTTGGAGTAAAAGCGGAGAACCTCATTGGGGTCTACTACAGCAGCCTCTTCGCCCAGGTGCGTCCAACCCTGGAATTCAAGCAGCTCCAAGAACTCTGTGCGGCCATTCTCTTCAAGAAACTGAGCGGTGTACAAGAGTGGCGGCAGAATCTTCTTGAGACGCTTCTTCTTATCGCCATTTCCAACGATGACATCATCGCCGGCGTCCTCTACCTCTTCGGCGTCGCCGTCCTCTTCCTCATGTTCCTCATCTTGTTGAGGAGCATCTTCTTCATCAGAAGCCTCGTCCCCTTGCTCATGGGACTCGGCCATTTTGTCGTCTTGGGACGCTTGAGGTTGAGGAGGGGCGTCCACTAGAGTCCTAGCCAGGGACTCAGTGGGGACTTCAGCAGAAGTCGTCCCCTGGACTTGTACTTTGTCCTCGACAGCCGAAGGAAGCGGAGGAGGAGGAGTTGGAGCTCTAGGAGGAGAGGGAGTTCTTAGCTTTGCCTTGGTAGCGGGAGCAGAGAGGGACCAGGCTTCACCACTGTAAGAGGAGTGGCGGCAATCGGAGCTGGAGGAGGAGGAGGCGCTTTTTTCACTGGGGAGTCCTCCACTGAAATAACTGTGGGCACAACATCCTTGGCCTGGACCTGTGTGGGAGGAACTTCCTTTTGGACCTTGGGCATTGGCTTGGCCAGGTCTGCCTCGATCTCCGCCTCTAGCGGGTCCGTAACGGCCATAGGAGCGTCCTCTACCCTTGGTGGAGGAGGAGGAAGTAGAGGGACGTCCTGCAAACTCTTCTGGATCGCCTGAGCAATAGCGTCCTCTTTAGCTTTGGCTTGCCTCGCCTTTTCTTCTTTTTCCACCTGAAGCTCATAGAGGCGGATGGCAGCCATTTGCTCATCAGTGACGCCCTCAAGTTGAGCGGACGTCTTCAATCTTCTTTTGGGGGCGGGGGGAGGGGAAGATGAGATTGGTTTCGGTTGGGAAGAGGAAGGGCCTTTAATTGTGAGCTGTTTGGATGTAGGAGGAGAAGGTTGCCTCTTTCTCTTTTGAGAGGGGACGGAGCCAGCAGGAGCCACGAGGAACTCCATGATGTCGGGTAGAAGTTTGGCTAGCTCGTCCACCGTCCCTTTGAAGGCTTCAGAAATGATAGCTGGTCCCATAAAAGGAGGGTTGGTGTATTTGGTTTCTTGGAGGCGGGGCTTGACGTAAGTTACCATGAAGTAATGTAACAAACGTTGGATTTTTGGACGGTAGTCTTGGATGGACGCCCTTTGGCATATATTGGCAAGGGTTTTGAGCTCCTTTTCAAGCCAGTCCTCGACCAAGGGGTCAAGAGGAGGATGGCGTTTAGGCTGAGCGGGGAGTCCCCTGACTTGGGACTTTGTGGGGCTCCCTTGCTCTGGCTCAAGGACATAGGGTTTGGCCAGAAACTGGAAACGTGGTTTGTATTGAGATCGGGAAGATTGAGGGTTTTGAGGAGAAGGTTGGGATTTTTGTGGCTTTGGCGGGGTGGTGGAAGGGCCTGCGCTGGGAAGACTGGGAGGAGTGCTGGTGGCGAGAAGGTTCTGGTCGCCCAGCATGTCGTCCACGAGAATCCATGAGCGACTGGCCTTTCACCGGAGGAGTGGATCTCGACGAACTAGGGTTTCTCGCCGCCGAGGAGGATGGCGGAAAGGGTTGTGGGTTTCTTGTAGATCTTGTGTTGACCCTGGTTGAGGATTGGGTTTATATAGGAAAATATTAGGATTGAGAGAAGGGGATTTCGAGATTTGGGATTGAGAGAAGCAGGGGTGTATTTATAAGAAGAAGACGAAGAAAAACGGTCAAGGGTAATAGGGACTTTTCATAAGGCTTCCTCCACCCGCGTTCCCACACGTGGAATTCTTCTTCGCTACGTAACCAGCTGTTTTGCACCCGTTACACGGATCCCGAGATCTGCACTAAACTTCTCTAAGACGGTTCACCTTCCCTTTCTCAAATTTCACAACTGCAGAGGACTCTGTCTTGGCGTCCTTTCAACACACAACACTGCAACATTGAGAGCTGAACCACAGCGTCCCAAAAACTGATCACAACCTCTGATTCTTAGAACTCTGCCCTGACATCCTTCAGCTCTTAACAAGCGTCCCTTTGATCACTTAGCACCAGTTTTGAAAATCAAGCAAGTACGTCCCGTAAAGATAAAATAAAAAACGCTCATAGGACGCGTTTGCAAGATTCTCGGCTTAGGTAAGCTTAGAGTTCCCATAATTTCGGCTTGTAATGAGGGTAGGGTGATCAGGGATACTCTTGAGATGAAAAGCGAAATGAATAGCGTTCAAAACACAAGCAGAACACATGTCTTGGACTAGCGTCCTTTAAAGATGACTTTAAATGCATGACATATTTTAAAAACAAGTTCTCAACAAAACATAGCCAATCATAGAGGGAATAACATAACGAGACTTGATTATTTAAAAGTTATCATCCCCAAAAGCAACCTGAGGTGCTCGTAGGGACGTCTATCAAGTGCTTTTGTGAAAATATCGGCCACTTGGTCCTCAGTCCTAGTATGATCCACCTTTATCAATCCAAGTTCAACATTATCACGAAGAAAGTGATGTCTTATTTCAATATGGTTAGTTCTAGAATGATGAACAGGATTTTTGGCAATACTTATAGCATTGGTGTTATCACATAAGATAGGGACTGTTTTGAAAAACGTACCATAATCTTCAAGTTGGTACTTGATCCAAAGGACTTGAGAGTAGCATGAAGCAGCAACAACGTACTCAGCTTCAGCGGTTGAGAGTGCCACGGAGTTTTGCTTTTTGGATCCCCATGAGACAAGGCAAGAACCAAGGAACTGTGCCATTCCGGATGTGCTCTTCCTATCCACCACATGACCAGCGTAGTCCGCGTCAGAGTACGCCGCCAAGTTTAGGGACGTCGTTCTTGGGTACCATAGGCATAGATCGTCCTGTCCCTTAAGGTATCTGAAGATTCTTTTGACCTCTTACATGTGGGATTCTTTTGGATTTGCTTGGAAGCGAGCACACAAGCACACAACGAACATGATGTCGGGACGGCTTGCCGTTAGATATAGCAAGGACCCTATCATTCCCCTATAGAGCTTTTGATCGACGCTCTTGCCTTCTTCATCAGCATAAAGACAAGTGTTGGGGGAGATTGGAGTGGCAGTTCGTTTGGACGAGTTCATTCCATACTTCTCAAGCATTTCACGATTGTACTTCTGTTGGTGAATGCGTGTCCCATCCTTAAGTTATGTGATTTGGAGTCCCAAGAAGAAGTTGAGTTCTCCTATGAGGGACATCTCAAACTCACTACTCATCAATTTCTTGAATTTTTCTACAAGTTTCATGTTAGTGCTTCCAAATACTATGTCATCGACATAGACTTGGACAATCAAAACATCTTTAAGGACTTTCTTTAAGAACAGGGTTTTGTCAATGTTAACTCGAGTATACCCGTTGGACAAAAGAAAGGACGAAAACCTATCGTACCAGGCACGAGGGGCTTGCTTGAGTCCATAGAGCGCTTTGTCTAGGAAGTATACATGACTGGATGATCAACGTCCTCAAATCCTGGGGGTTGAGCAATGATGTCTTTCATTTTGGTGGTGTTTTAGTAGTTAATTTCCCTTGTAGATAAGTGTTTTTCATTCCTTTCTTTGTTAGTTTCGTCCCTTTTTAGCTTAGTTCCCGGTTTTCTACAAGATTCGGAAACTATGCGAGTTTGTTGTGTTTTGTAGGTAAAATGGCGCGTTTGAGGACGTTTCGGAGAAGTTTATAAGAAGGAGCCAAGCAAGGGAGCTAAGGAGCGGAAGAGCCATGCAAAGAATGAAGAGGAACTCAAGGAAAACCAAGAAGAGAAGAAGGATCGAGACCCCGGATCGAGTTACTACCAAGTCGGGCCCGAGTTCGAGCACCAGAGTATGGGACCGACGTTCCCAACGTCGGGCCCGATGTCTGCCCGCGTCGGTCTGAGTCGGCAAAAGGAAGGATTGGGCTCCAAGGCACAATATTGTGATCTTCCAATTTTGCCCTTTTTCTAATTTTGGAATTCCTTGGTCCGCAATCAAGAAAAAAGGATAATTAGAGGTGATTAGAGAGCATTAGGGGAGATCAATCACACACACACAAAAAAATCACTCTCAAAGGCTCAAGGAAGACTTGGAGAGCAAGGAGAAGAAAGGAGGAGGACAAGAGAGAGAGATCGGTGGAGCTAGAGAGGAGATTAGTGAGTTTTGAACTTGTTTTGCTTTGGTTTAGTAGAATTAAGACTTGGATCTTGTGAACCCTTGTGGATTTGAATGCAATTTAGCTTTGGTTTGAGTTTGATGATTGAGATTTGCATGATTTGCCATTTGATTGCTTTTTACTCTTACTTGATGGAGTAGATTCCATAGTCTTGGGCTATGGGGGAAACCCCTAGCTAGGATTGGGTAGGAAACCCCAATTCCATAGCCTTGAGTGCTTGATCTAGGAATCCTCTCTACATTGAGCTTCAATTGTCTTGTGGAAACAAGGGACGTAGGGCTTGTGATTGGTAAGAGTAAGCGGGAGCGATCTCGAACCCATCACTAGACCAAGCATCGAAGGCGAGTGGAAACTCCCTTGGGTCGAAGTGTAGAGTGGAGGGATCGAAGGCTAGCAACCTCGATCTCACAAGGATCAACACTTATTGGCTGAATTGGGGTGGAATTACCCAAGTCTAGTTAGGGAAGGAACCCAAAAACCCAAGACCGATCTACTATTTTTGCCTAATCGAAGTACCCAGAACATCGGGCCCGACGTTGTGTGTGTCGGTCCCGGCCAATTTTACCTCGATCCACCCTCGGACCGAAGTGACCAGTGTCGGTCCGAGGTGATTCCTTTTGATTTTCCTCGTTTTGCCTTTCTTTTACCTCTTTTTAGTCTTTTCGGTACTCTCAACGCACGAACTCCCGAGTGTTCGACACCCTACCTTGTGCTACAACTAGGTTCGGTTATAAATTTAAATTTTGAGACCCTCCAATCCGGACCGATCAAGCAACATACACCTCTTCCTTTAGCTTGCCATTTAGGAAAGCAGTCTTGACGTCCATTTGAAATAGCTTGAACCCTTTGTGAGTGGCGTAGGCAATGAGGAGGCGAATGGCTTCAATTCTAGCGACAAGAGCAAAGGTCTCATCGTAATCGATTCCTTCCTCTTGCCTATAGCCGTGAGCCACAAGCCTTGCTTTGTTTCTTGAGACTCTGCCACTCTCATCAAGCTTGTTTCTGTAGACCCACCTCGTCCCTATTATGTTTTTGTTTTTCGGACGAGGGTCCAAACCTTGTTCATTTCAAATTGATTGAGTTCTTCTTGCATGGCATGAATCCAATCAGCGTTCTGAAGCACCTCCTTTTTGTTCTTAGGTTCAATTAAGGACACAAAGGCGTTGAAAGCACAGAACGCTATGTTGGCACTATGGGACTGATTCACAACTGATTTGGTTTGGACTCCTTTTGACATGTCCGAGATGATTTGATCTGTTGAGTGAAGTCTAGAAAGGTTGGATCCCCTATGAGTAGCGTCCCTTGCAGGAGTACACTTAGGGTCCGTCCAATCGGAATCATCGTAGTCAAAACCATCTTCTTCATTGACAGACTCAGTGTGTTCCCCCTCAGAGTGAGCGTCCAGATTGTGCCTTTCTTCTCCTTGTTGACTTGATTCAGCAACATCTACTTGGTTTAGCGACCAAGTTTGAGAAGGCTCTTGCTGTTCACTAGGGACTCCCATTGAGACCTCATCGCGAGTTTCAGGGGGGTTCCTAGGAACGTAGTATTTGTCAGAGGAGCCTCTAGGTTCTTCTTCATCATCTTCATCATCGTCCTTTGGAGAGGAACGATGTTCTTTCTTACTTAGTTCTTTCTTGTGAGAAGCATTTTCTTTGAACACCACATGGATACTTTCCTCAAGCTTAAGAGTCCGTTTGTTGAAGACTCTATTGGCTTTGCTTGTGAGGGAGTATCCAAGGAATATTCCTTCATCACTCCTAGCATCAGATTTGCCGATGTTGTCTTTGCCGTTGTTGTGAATGAAACATTTACATCCAAAGACTTTGAGATGATAAATGTTTGGCTTTCTTCCATTGAGCAGCTCATAGAACGTCTTTTTGTGCAAGGGACGAATCATGGTTCGATTGATGATGTAGGTAGTTGTGGCCATGGCCTCTGCCCAAAAGTGTTTGGGGACGCCGCTGGCCAGGAGCATTGTCCTTGCCATATCTTCAAGCGTCCTATTCTTTCTTTCAACAACGCCATTTTGCTGCGGAGTTCAAGGACAAGAGAAGTTGTGGGAGACTCCTTGTTGATCACAGAAATCAAGAAACTCTGAGTTTTTGAACTCCGTTCCATGATCAGACCTTAGAGCTTTCAAGTTCGTCCCAAGAGCAACTTCTACTTGCTTGATGAAGATTTTAAACATTTGGAAGGCTTTTGCTTTTGACACTAAGAAAAGAACCCAAGTGAATCTTGAAAAATCATCTACGATAACGTACATGTACCTCTTTCCTCCATAGCTTTGGGTTTGCATCGGTCCACATAAATCCATGTGAAGGAGTTCTAAGGGCTTCTTTGTGCTCACTTCATTTTTTGAATTTGAAGGACGATCTTGTTGCTTCCCTTTGATACATGCCTCGCATTGTTCAATTTGCTCAGGATCAATTCGAGAAAGTCCTCTTACAAGATCTTGTTGATGAAGCTTAAAGATTGTGCTAGGTCCTGCATGCCCAAGACGTCGATGCCAGAGATCGGCGTCCACAGCAGAGACGGATAGACACAACTTTGATGTTGGCTTGAATCTTTGATTGAAGATGTAGACATTGTTTGTTGGAACAATATTAAGGACGTCAGTCGTTAATATCTAAACCAATAATAATCGTCCCTTGTTTTGACAATGACAAACTCAAATGTATTTGATAAGTTGTCCAAGTTTTGATCTCAGGTAAGCCCAGTGGACGCACATGAGCGAAAAGGACAACAAGTGAACAGCAGTCCCTATGCTGTAGGGACGCATGTTACCAGAACTTCCAAAGCTAAACGTAATTGGCGGAGTCCCTGCGCAGGATAGGACGGAGTCCTCATCAAGAAGGGACGCGCGCCAAAATACGGACGAAGTTCAAATTCAAATCAAGGCCGCCCCAACATGATTACATCATCGTCCGGCCTTAGTCCTCAGAAGGAAGCTTCCTTTGTCTGGGCACGTGTAGACAATGCCAAAGACGTCGCTTTCCCAGCAATGGTCCCCTACCCACGCGGAGGCTTCCCAAGCGTCAACAGAGTTGACCTCCTCAAGACGCTCATCGCACCGTTGATCAAAGATCGAGGATCCTGCCAAGTCTCAGAGGACGCTAGAGGACAAGAATCACTTCCGCTATAAATACTCTCCAAGGAGTATGCATAGCGATGTGTGTGTGTGCAAGAGTGGACTTTGAAGACTTTCTCTCAAGCTCTCCCGAAGCATTCAAGAACACGAACGAAGATCAAGAAGATCAAGTGAGCTTGAAGCAAGAGAAAGAAAGTCCAACCACATCAAATCCAAAACAAACCACAAATCAATTAGAGTTGTAGTTTGTCTCTCACAACGAACCGTGAGAGACGTGAGTGATAGCTTCCTTATAGCTAAGAGTGTTAGGTTACTTGTTAGGTTGAAAGGAGTGTTACTAGTGAGGCTAAGGACGGACGCTTAGCTCAGAGAAGTGTAACGACTCGCCTAAGTTGTAAGGACTCGCTCTTAATAAGATAAGGGACGGCTATTGAAAATCCTCCAACGGAGGTAGAGGTTTACCCATAAGACTAGTTGGTCTTAGTGGGGTTCCTCTATAAATACTCGTGTCCACTTATCTTGTATTCTGTTAAGTCTATTTTCCGCTGCACTAAAGGACGCCCTTATCCCAGTTAAGGACGCCCTCATTAACTGACTTACGATCCATCAATTGGTATCAGAGCAGGCGCTCTAGATTTTTGTTGAGTTGCAGGTACAAGATGGACATGGAACCTATTGGAATCTCTTTTGTAAAGCCTCCTCGTCTGACGGACGGCAACTTCAACCGCTGGAAGATCCGCTTCGAGAACTTTTGCAGAAGTCAGAATTATCAATGCTGGAGAGTGATCATGAAGGGTGACCTTACCATCCCTGATGACAAGAAAGACAAAGAGGACGAGTGGGGTCTTGACGAATTCAAGCTTTTGGAAACAAACGCTAAGGCTATATGCTTCCTTCAAGCGTCCCTCTGCGAAAGGGACGCCACCCGAGTTAGCAATTTGGCAACAGCCAAACTACAATGGGAAGCTCTTGAGAAGTACCATGTGGGTACGGTAGAGATGAAGGAAGACGTCAAGCTTGAAATCAAACGAGAGTTCTATGCCTTCAGAATGCTTCCTAACGAATCTGTCAAGGACTACTCATACCGCTTTGAAGCTCTTGTGACCAAGATGCGAAATTTAGGCATCCCAGAAGCTGAAGTCTCAATGAGAAACAGAGTCGGAGTAGTCATTGATGGGCTTACAGGAAAATGGAATTTTGATAGGACTACGTTCAAGGAGAACACAGCCAACAAAACCCTGGATATGGAAGAGATCTATGGGAAGCTGAGAGGCTATGAGCGAGAAGGGAAGCTGATATGGCTGAATTGGCTAGAAACCCCCAGACAGATCTTGCTTTGATGACGTCAACTCCAGAGTACGCTGAGTATCTGCGCCACCAAAGAGATATTGCCCTAATGGTGGAAGCAAATAAAAATGAGAATCGTGAAAGGATGCGTGCTCAAGCTTTGAAAGAAAAGGAAAGCAAGACTAAGGAACAGCTGGAAGAAGAGGAAGAGATTGCCCTTCTACACAAAGTTGATCGCGTATGGGGTAAAAAGGCCAGAGATTCCAAGAAACACAAGATGCCTTACAAAAAGGAGAGTCCCAAGTATACAGAGGCAGAGATGAAGGAACTTACTTGCTACAAATGTAACAAGAAAGGACACTTTGCTAAAAGGTGTACTACGGGACTAAACTCAAAAGAAATGAAGATGAAAGCTCTCTTGGGAGCGTGCGAAGCCGCATGGGATAATGTGAGTTCTGATGATGAAGAACCAGAAGGACCAGTGGCGTACATAGCCGTAGAGGACGCCTCAGATGATGAGCAAGTGGCGTACATGGCTGTGGAGGACCCCCAGTCCTTGAAGAGGACGCTTCTGAAAAGGAACAAGAGGTAACTCGTGAATCCATGATGAACTCCTTAGAGAATTGTTCCAAAACCAAACTTATTAAGCTCATTAAAAGAATCATGGAAGAAAGCGTTGTTATGCAACATAGAATGGATGAACTTGAACTTGAAAGTGAAAATAGGCTAGTTGAATGTGAGAACTGTGCTACAGTTTCGTTACAACTAGAGTCCTCGTATGTCGAAGTTAAATCCCTGAAAACTGAAGTGATGTGCCTTAAGCTAGAGAACGCTAAGCTTAGGGAAGAGGTGAAAGTGTTAGGGAAGAGCCCGGTAACTGAGGTAGTTCAACCAATGGTGTTTGTCCCAGCCAAAAGAGGACTAGGATACGAGTTTGACACTAGGAACTCTCTCCCTAGTGACTTTGAGGCTAGCAAAACCTCAGAACTTGAATTAGAAAGGGAAAAGACCAAGAACCTTCTTGAAAGAATTCGAGTCCTAGAGAGTGGAGAGAAAGGTCAAAGGGACTATTACACTAACTCCACTAGTCATAGGATCTATAAGAAGATTGCTAAGGGGGAAGGTTCAAAAGTTTGTAACCCTCAAAAGATGAAAAAGAACAAAATCCAACGTCCCAACAAGAAGTACTACCTTGGTACTTACTATAGGACGTGTTGGTACTGTGGAAAAGGAGATCACTTCAAATATGATTGCCTGAAACTGAAGAACGACATTGAAAGTGGCAAAGCTGCTAGGAATAACATTGAAAATGATAAGTCCGTCCCTAAGGCTAACCCTAGACGTCCTAGACGATCTAAGAGTTCTTTCAGAAAGCATGCTATTTCAAATGATGTGAATATAAGTGACTACATGCCAGAACCAGAGTTCTATTTGTGTAACGAACCCGGTAAGGAACACCTTGCCTGGGTCGCCATACACTAACCTTGTTTTGGCAGGTGGAAGTGAGGGGACGCCCATGAATCATTGATAGTGGCGCCTCAAACCATATGACAAGAAGCCAGATCCATCTCACTTCTATCCAAAGTAGCGCCACGGGAGGAACTGTCTCGTTTGGCAACAAGGGCAAAGGAAAGATCAAAGGGACGGGAACTGCTATTCTCAATCCGTCTATCAAAGCGACAAATGTTAGCCTTATTGAAGGACTTGGCTTCAACCTCCTAAGCGTCTCTCAAATGTGTGATCAAGGTGAAAACTTAGTCACATTTGACTCAAAGGAGTGCCTCGTCATCAACAAGAAATCCAACAAAGTCGTCCTCAAAGGAGTCCGAAAGAACAATGTCTACATGTTCAATCAGGAGTTCAAGCCAAAATCTGAGTTGTGCTTATCTGTGTCAAAGGAGGACGCTGACCTCTGGCATCGCCGACTTGGCCATGTTGGACCAAGCACAATCATCAAGCTTCATCAAAGAAATCTTGTGAATGGTCTTCCCCAAATTGATCCTGAGAAAATTAAACAGTGTGAAGCATGTATCATAGGGAAGCAGACAAGAACGTCCTTTAAGTCAAAGAACGATGTCAGCACAAAGAAACCTTTGGAACTTCTCCATATGGATCTTTGTGGACCAATGAAGACGTTAAGCTATGGTGGAAAGAGGTATATCTATGTCCTTGTAGATGACTTTTCTCGATTCACCTGGGTTCTTTTCTTAGCTTCAAAAACAGATTGCTTCAACGCATTCAAAGTCTTCATCAAACAAGTGGAAGTTGCGCTTGAGACGCCTCTCAAATCCATAAGATCAGACCATGGGACGGAGTTTCAAAACTCAGAGTTCGTGGCCTACTGTGATCAACATGGAGTCTCTCACAACTTCTCAGCTCCAAGGACTCCTCAACAAAATGGAGTGGTGGAAAGAAAGAATAGGACGCTGGAGGATATGGCAAGGACTATGCTCTTAGCCAATAGCGTCCCCAAGTACTTCTGGGCTGAAGCTATTGCTACAGCGTGCTACATTATCAATCGAGCCATGATCCGTCCTTTGTTGAAGAAGACGTCCTATGAGTTGCTGAATGGAAGAAAGCCTCGCATCGACTATCTCAGAGTCTTTGGATGCAAGTGCTTTGTTCACAACAATGATAAAGAAAGACTTGGAAAGTTTGACGCAAGAAGTGACGAAGCCATATTCCTTGGATACTCCCTCACCAGTAAAGCGTATAGAGTTTTCAATAAACGAACTCTAAAGCTTGAGGAGAGCATTCATGTTGTGTTCAAAGAAAGTTCTTCTCACAAAGATAAACCAAGTAAGAAAGAACGCTCATCTCCTCTGCAGCAGGATGACTCCGATGATGAAGTTGATTTCGGGTCCTCTGGAAAATACTATATTCCTAAGGACGCTACTCAAAATCCTGAAGAAGTCTCAGTAGAAGTTCCCAGTGTTGTTCAGGAAGTTCCATCTCAAAGTGAATCTCCAGCTCAACATGAGGTCGCTGAATCAAGCCTACAAGGAGAACAGCGTCAAGAAGAGGACGCTCAACCTGAGGGGGAACTCTATGAAACTCTCAATGAAGACGACGGGTTTGACTCAGATGAATCTGATTGGACGGACCCTAGATGTACTCCTGTAAGGGACGATACTCATAAGGGATCCCATCTTTCGAGACTTCATTCAACGGATCAAATCATCTCAGATATGTCAAAAGGAGTTCAAACAAGATCAGCCGTGAATCAGTTCCTTAATGCTGACATAGCGTTCTGTGCCTTCAACGCCTTTGTGTCCTTGGTTGAACCTAAGAACATAAAGGAAGTACTCCAGGACGCTGATTGGATTCAGGCCATGCAAGAGGAACTTAATCAATTCGAAAGAAATAAGGTTTGGACCCTCGTCCCTCGTCCGAGAAACAAAAACATAATCGGGACGAGATGGGTCTACAGGAACGAGCTTGATGAGAATGGTCGCGTGTCAAGAAACAAAGCAAGGCTTGTGGCTCAAGGCTATAGGCAAGAGGAAGGGATTGATTATGATGAAACCTTCGCTCCTGTCGCCAGGATTGAAGCCATTCGCCTCCTCATCGCCTTTCCCGCTCACAAAGGGTTCAAGCTTTTTCAAATGGACGTCAAGACAGCCTTTCTCAACGGCAAGCTCAAAGAAGAAGTGTACGTCGCTCAACCTCCAGGATTTGAGGACGCTGATCACCCAGATCATGTGTACTTCTTGGACAAGGCACTCTATGGACTCAAGCAAGCCCCTCGTGCATGGTACGATAGGTTTGCGTCCTTCCTCTTGTCCAACGGGTACACACGAGGTAACATTGATAAAACCCTGTTCTTAAAGAAAGTTCTTAAAGATGTCTTAATTGTCCAAGTCTATGTCGACGACATAGTCTTTGGAAGCACTAACATGAAATTTGTAGAGGAATTCAAGAACTTGATGAGTAGTGAGTTTGAGATGTCCCTCATAGGAGAACTCAACTTCTTCTTGGGACTCCAAATCACTCAGCTCAAAGATGGGACGCGGATTCATCAACAAAAATACATCCGTGAAATGCTTGAGAAGTATGGGATGAACTCTTCAAAACCCATTGATACTCCCATCTCCCCAAACACTCGCCTCTATGCTGATGAAGAAGGCAAGAGTGTAGATCAAAAGCTCTACAGAGGAATGATAGGGTCCTTGCTATATCTTACGGCAAGTCGTCCCGACATCATGTTCGCTGTATGCTTGTGCGCTCGATTCCAAGCAAATCCAAAGGAGTCCCATATGCAAGAGGTCAAAAGAATCTTCAGATATCTCAAGGGACGGGATGACCTATGTCTATGGTATCCCAGAAGGACGTCCCTGAACCTGGTAGCTTACTCTGACGCAGATTACGCTGGCCATGTGGTGGATAGGAAGAGCACCTCAGGAATGGCACAATTCCTTGGCTCATGCCTTGTATCTTGGGGATCCAAAAAGCAAAACTCCATGGCACTATCAACCGCGGAAGCTGAGTACGTTGCTGCTGCTTCGTGCTGCTCACAAGTCCTATGGATCAAGTACCAACTTGAAGATTATGGTACGTCCCTCAACACAGTCCCTATCTTGTGTGACAACACCAGTGCTATAAGTATTGCCAAAAATCCCGTTCATCATTCTAGGACGAAGCATATTCACATAAGGCATCACTTTCTTTGTGATAATGTTGAACTTGGATTAATTAGAGTGGATCATGTTAGGACTGAGGACCAAGTGGCCGATATTTTCACAAAAGCACTTGATAGACGTCCCTACGAGCACCTACGGTTGCTCTTGGGGATGATAACTTTTAAATGATCAAGTCCCGTTCTATTATTCCCTCCATGATTGGCTATGTCTTGTTGAGAACTTGTTTTAAGGTGTGTCATGCATTAAAGTCATCTTTAAAGGACGCTAGTCTAAGATATGTGTATTCGCTTGTGTCCTTGAATGGTATTCATTTCGCTTTTCATCTCAAGAGTATCCCTGATCACCCTACCCTCATCATAAGCCGAAATGATGGGAACTCTAAGCTTACCCAAGCCGAGAATCTTGCAAACGCGTCCTATGAGCATTCCTTGTTTCACCTTTACGGGACGTACTTGCTTGATTTTCAAAAATGGTTCTAAGTGATCAAAGGGACGCGTGCTAAGAGCTGAGAGTTGTCTGTACAGAGTTCTAATTACAGAGGTTGAGATCAGTGAATGGGACGCCGTGGTTCAGTTCTGTGTTGTGTAGTGTTGTGTGTTGAAAGGACGTCAGGTCAGAGTCCTTTGCAGTTGTGAGAAGTTTGAATGGTTGAAATTGGGAAGGTAAACCGTTTTAGCGAATCGTCAGCGAAAATCTCGGGATATGCGCAAACAGTGCTCAACAGCTGTATTCCTTAGCAAAGAAGAAAGCCACGCGTGGGAAGGCGGGTGGAGGAAGCTGTGTGTAAAGACCCTGTTACCCCTGACCGTCCAACTTCGTCTTCTTCCTATATATACCCACCTGTGCACTCCGAAAACCTTTCTTCGCTCATCTGCTGTTTGCACACTTTTAGAAATCTCAAAGATCTTCCAAATCTTCAACCGAATCCCGAAATCTCTCTCCAAACCCTAATCCTCCCCTATTTAACCCATCTCAAAAATGGCCAACACAAGAGCCTCAAAGAATCCCTCACCCTCGTCGGCAGCGAAAAACACTAGCTCTTCGAGATCTCCTCCGGTGAAAGGCCGGTCATTAATAGAGTCGAGAGGCAGACCTTCCGGCCGACAAGAACCCCCTCGCCACCATTCCTCCTCTCAAAGCACCCAGCGCCGCCACTCCAACACCCCTCCTCAACCCCTTCGCTCCCAACCTCCTCAACAAAAACAACCATCCCGCTCTCAATCCAAAACCCAGCCGAAGAGGTTCTCATTTCTGGAGAAGCCCTTCAAACCCGAGCCTGAGCCAGAAAATATCACCAAAGCCTCTGTTTACAGTGGCTCAATTGGCCGGCTCCCCTCTCAACCCAAACGCCGTCCTCCCCTTGACCCTCTCATTGAGGACTGGCTTGAAAAGGAGCCTAGGACGCTCGCCAACATTTGTCTTAGGGCG
This sequence comes from Polygonum maritimum, assembly GCA_963924305.1. Classification (NCBI taxonomy): domain Eukaryota; kingdom Viridiplantae; phylum Streptophyta; class Magnoliopsida; order Caryophyllales; family Polygonaceae; genus Polygonum; species Polygonum maritimum. The sequence goes on along the minus strand of OZ002737.1, from coordinate 25,160,026 downwards.
TCCACTCACGAACATCCTCCTAAAATCCAACGCCTCCTCCACTACTTCATGATCACATATGTCAAGCCCCACCTTCAAGAAACCAATCACACCAACCCACCGTTCATGGGGCCAGGAATCATATCTGACTCATTTGGTGGAACCGTGGACGAGCTCGCCAAACTACTTCCTGATATAATGGAGTTTGTTGTGGCTCCTACGGGCTCCGTCCCTTCTCAAAAAAGGAAAAGGCCTTCCTCTCCCCTCCGTCCAAATCGCTCCAAATTAAAGGCCCTTCCTCCTCCCCACCAAAGCCAATCCCTTCCTCCCCTCCTCCTGCCCCAAAACGACGCCTCAAGACCTCTGCTCAGCTTGAGGGCGTCACGGATGAAGAAATGGCCGCCATTCGCCTCTCCGAAATTCAACTGGCAAAAGAGGAGAAGGCGCGCCAAGAGCAAGAGCAAGTAGAGAAAGCAGCCGTTGAGAAGGCGATCCAAGCGAGTATGCAGGACCTTCGTCAACTCCCTCCACCTCCTCCAAGGGTAGAGGACGCTCCTCAAGTTCAGGCCAAGGACCCTCCACAAGTCCAGGTCCAGGCCAAGGATGCTACCCCTGCTACTCTGCCGCCTCCTCCCTCTGCTCCGCTCAAGGTGAAACCGATCTCAGTGGTTCCGCCCAGCTCCTCCTCTGCTCCTCCCCCAAAAGCTAAGCTCCGCACTCCCTCTCCCTCTCCCCCTAGAGCTTCTCCTCCTCCTCCTCCTCCGCCTGCTCCGGCCGTCGAAGAAGCTGCTCAAGTTCAAGGGACGTCTCCTCCATCCGTTCCCACAGAGTCCTTGGCAAGGACTCCAGCGGTGGACGCGCCTCCCACAGAACAGGCGTCCACAGCTGAGGACACTACAATGGTTGAGTTCCAAGAACAACGGAACGAAGCCTCCGATGACGAGGACGCCCCTCCCCAGGATGAGGAACCTGAGGAAGAGGAGGGAGATGGAGATGAAGAAGATGGTGGTGATGAAGTGATCGTGAGCAATGGCTCCAAGCAGAAACGCTTCAAGAAAATCCTATCGCCGCTCCTCTTCACCGCCGAGTTTCTGGCAGAGAACCAGCGCCAAGAGTTCTTGGATCTTCTTGAGTTCCAGGGTTGGATGCACTTGGGCGCTGTGGCCGCTGATGTTGACCCTGATGAGGTTCTCCGTTTCTACTCAAAGTTCGAAATCACAGAAGTAAACGGGAAGCCTCAGGGGACTTTTGAAATCGATGGGGACGAGTACTCAGTTGCTGAGGGCACCGTCCGCAAAATGCTAGGCCTGCGTCCTACTCCGCAAGATGCTCTGCACGATCTGCCGTGCAAGAACTTTGGCCGTTTCTCCCAAGATGAAATCCTCAACAGAATATTCAATGGGAGACAGCCAGCTGCTAAGGACAGAGTTGCTCATTGCCTCACCAAGACGGGCGTCCTTGCGCATTACTTCATTGTGCGCATGGTCGTCCCCCGCCAAGAGAAGAAGTCCATTGTTCAGATCACTGATAGTATTCTCTTGGACGCTTTCTTGGAACGCAAGCCGATAAACTTGCCCCGAGTAATCTTGGAACACATGGGCAAGTGCACAGGAGGCAGGCACTCTCTTCCTTTCCCCGGCTTGGTCAAGCAAATTCTGAAGCAGCAGGGACTCTATGCTCCTAAAAAAGAGCGTTCCTTTGGCATTCATTGGGACGTCGGGCAAATTACACTCCCTCCAGTTGGGAAACTCAGGTGTGATGAGCCCCTTCCGTCCGTTAAGCGCCAACTGGACAAGGAACGGAAAGAGGCTGAAAGGAAAGCCAAAGCTGAGAGGAGAGCTCAAGCTGCTGCTGCTGCTGAACCTGGAGAAGGAGATCACGAAGCTGAAAATGTCCAAGTAGTTGGGACGCCAGCTGAGGACGCTGCTGATGACGAGGACGAGCTCGATGGTATGAGCGTCCCTGATGAGGCTGAGAGGCACTCTACGAAGTATCTGATGGGCATGATGATCGAGAACCAATGCATCATGATTGATCTAATTCAGCAGGTTCACGACACACTTCACGTCCACACAGACCTTCTTGAGCGCAACAACGAGCTCCTTGCCCAGAACAACCATCTTCAGGAGCAACACCTCAAAGCCCTTGGCAAGCGTCCCAGAAAATGATCACCTCCCCCCTCTCTAACCCTGAAACAATTTATCATTTCTTGAGTTTTTGTTAAGACAATGGGACGCTGTCCCCGTTTTGAGCAATTGTTGTGAATGTCTGTAATGAACGTTCTCGTTTCTCATTCTGAATGCCATTCACTACATTTGTGCTTCATTTTGTCTAAGCGTACCTTTCTTTAGTTATGACTTTGTGCTTGCATGCTTTTCGACTTGTTCTCCTTTTCGATGATGCCAAAAGGGGGAAGTATAGTTTTGCAGAGATGCGATTGTCCTTAAGTTATCATAGAAAGCATGTGCTCAGGGGGAATTTCGGCCAAGTCAAAAGGTCGTTAGTTAGGAATAAAATAGAACGCACTTAAAAGAATGTGTTGCATGCCAATCTAAGCTGAAAAGAAAATCAAAGTGTAGTTCCTCATGCTAAAAGCTTTACTTCTGTGTGCATTATTTGAAAGAGTTTGTCATCATCAAAAAGGGGGAAATTGTTGGAACGATATTAACGACGTCAGTCGTTAATATCTAAACCAATAATAATCGTCCCTTGTTTTGACAATGACAAACTCAAATGTATTTGATAAGTTGTCCAAGTTTTGATCTCAGGTAAGCCCAGTGGACGCACATGAGCGAAAAGGACAACAAGTGAACAGCAGTCCCTATGCTGTAGGGACGCATGTTACCAGAACTTCCAAAGCTAAACGTAATTGGCGGAGTCCCTGCGCAGGATAGGACGGAGTCCTCATCAAGAAGGGACGCGCGCCAAAATATGGACGAAGTTCAAATTCAAATCAAGGCCGCCCCAACATGATTACATCATCGTCCGGCCTTAGTCCTCAGAAGGAAGCTTCCTTTGTCTGGGCACGTGTAGACAATGCCAAAGACGTCGCTTTCCCAGCAATGGTCCCCTACCCACGCGGAGGCTTCCCAAGCGTCAACAGAGTTGACCTCCTCAAGACGCTCATCGCACCGTTGATCAAAGATCGAGGATCCTGCCAAGTCTCAGAGGACGCTAGAGGACAAGAATCACTTCCGCTATAAATACTCTCCAAGGAGTATGCATAGCGATGTGTGTGTGTGCAAGAGTGGACTTTGAAGACTTTCTCTCAAGCTCTCCCGAAGAATTCAAGAACACGAACGAAGATCAAGAAGATCAAGTGAGCTTGAAGCAAGAGAAAGAAAGTCCAACCACATCAAATCCAAAACAAACCACAAATCAATTAGAGTTGTAGTTTGTCTCTCACAACGAACCGTGAGAGACGTGAGTGATAGCTTCCTTATAGCTAAGAGTGTTAGGTTACTTGTTAGGTTGAAAGGAGTGTTACTAGTGAGGCTAAGGACGGACGCTTAGCTCAGAGAAGTGTAACGACTCGCCTAAGTTGTAAGGACTCGCTCTTAATAAGATAAGGGACGGCTATTGAAAATCCTCCAACGGAGGTAGAGGTTTACCCATAAGACTAGTTGGTCTTAGTGGGGTTCCTCTATAAATACTCGTGTCCACTTATCTTGTATTCTGTTAAGTCTATTTTCCGCTGCACTAAAGGACGCCCTTAACCCAGTTAAGGACGCCCTCATTAACTGACTTACGATCCATCATTGTTCTCGCGAGTCCCTTTGAGAATGACTTGATTTGTTTTCTTATTGATGAACAGGCACTCCTTAGAGTCAAATGTAACTAGGTTTTCACCTTGATCACAGATTTGAGAGACATTAAGGAGATTGAAGCCTAGTCCCTCAACAAGACTAACATTCGACGCTTTGATGGACTGATTTAGTTTTGCGGTGCCCGTCCCTTTGATTCTTCCCTTGCCCTTGTTGCCAAATGAGACAGTTCCTCCCGTGGCATTAGATTGGATAGAAGTGAGATGGATCTGGCTTCCAGTCATGTGATTTGAAGCTCCATTGTCAATGATCCACGGGCTTCCTCTCACTTCCACCTGAAAAGAAGAGTTAGTTCTTTGCGACCCAGGCAAGGTGGCCCTTACCTCGTTCGTTACATGGGTACAACTCTTTCATGGGCAAGTAATCATAAACATTCACATCATTTGTCCTTCTAGCATGCGTCCTAGGAGATCGATTTTTAGCATTTGGCACACTAGCATGCGTCCTATCAGCAGATTTAGGCTTAGCGTTCTTATTACCACTTCTAGCCTTTCTTCCATTCTCAAGATCTTGTTTCAGCTTAAGACACTCATACTGGTAGTGACCACCTTTGCCACAATGCCAACACGTCCTATAATAGTTTCCAAGGTAGTACTTTTTGTTAGGACGTTGAATTCGATTCTCTTTCATTTTCTCAGGATCGACTACCTTAGATCCTTCACCCTTTGCAATCATTTTGTAGATTTTATGGCTAGTGGAATTTGTGTAGTAGGCCTTCTTTCCTTTCTCACCACTCTCAAGAACTCTTATGCGTTCTTCTAGGTTCTTTGTCTTTTCCCTCTCAAGTTCTAGCTCGGTGGTTTTGCTAGCTTCAAAGTCGCTAGGGAGAGAGTTCTTTGAGCCTGATTCATACCCTAGTCCTTTCCTAGCTGGAACAAAGTCTATCGGATTCACAGTTTCAATCATGGGACTCTTTCCTAGGACTCTCACCTCGTGCCTAAGATTTGCATTTTCAAGCTTTAGACACACTAGGTGACTCTTAAGGGACTTGACCTCTTCCTGAGAGGACTCTAGTTGAAAAGACATGGTATTGCAATTTTCACATTCTACAACAATATTCTCCGATTCAAGTTCATCAAAACTTTGTTTCATGGCATAGCTCTCTTACATGATCTGAGTGATTAATTTGATGAGCTTGAGCTTAGAGCATTTTTCAAGTGAACTTAGCATGGATTCATGGGTTACCTCCTGTTCAGTTTCAGAGACGTCCTCTAGAGAGACTGGAGCGTCCTCCATGGCCATGTAAGTGACATGATTCTCGGGTTCCTCATCATCTGAGTTGATGTCGTCCCATGCGGCCTCATATGCACCAAACGAGGCTTTCTTCTTGATTTCTTTTGATGATAACCATGTGGTGCACTTCTTAGCGATGTGCCCCTTCTTGTTACATTTGTAACAAGTTATCTCCTTAAATTCAGCTTCCGTAGGCTTGGGAGTTTCCTTCTTGTAGGGCATTTTCATCCTCGGGACTTTGCCTCTCTTATACCATGCACAAAGAGATTTGTGCAACAGGGCTAGCTCATCTTCTTCAGAGATTTGTTCTTCCGTCTTCCCTTTGCGTTCTACTAAAGCTTGAAGACGAAGATTATCTTGGTGCTCTTGAGTTTTGGTTTCTAGCATTGAGTTCAATTCCCTTTGTCTTTGATAGTATTGCTCATACTCTGGCGTTCTTGCTGCAAGAGATAAAGCTAGCTCATTCTGGGAACTCTTTCCCATTTTTAGCAGATCTTGATTTCTCCTTGGTTCATATCCTTTAAGCTTTCCATAGATCTCTTCCATGGACAGTCCTTTGTTGGCTTGGTTTTCCTTGAACGTCATCCTATCGAAGTTCCATGGTCCCGTGAGTCCATCAATCAAGACTTGAACCTTCATCCTTTGGATGATCTCCGTTTCTTTGACACCCAAGTTCTTCAACTTTGTTAGCAAAGCTTCAAAGCGGAAGGAGTAGTCGGTGATGGTCTCATTTGTGAACATCTTGAACTTGTAGAAGTCCCTCTTAGCTTCAACCTGGACGTCCTCTTTCATCTCGGGCGTCCCAACGTGGTACTTCTCAAGAGCTTCCCATTGGAGCTTAGCAGTTGGAAGATTGCTCAAACGGGTGGCGTCCCTTTCACAGAGGGACGTCTGTAGAAAACAGATAGCTTTGACATTTGCCTCCATGAGTTTGAATTCATCGAGACCCCATTCTCCTTCTTTGTCCTTCTTAGCAGGAGGGACTTCGAGGCCACCGTTCTTTATCACCAGCCAGCATTGGTAGTTTTGACTTCGCACGAAGCACTCAAACCTTGTCTTCCATCGGTTGAAGTTTCCATCGGTGAGGCGAGGAGGCTTTGCACTCAAGATACCTATAGGTTCCATCTCCATGTTTCCTGCAACTCAAACTTAATCTAGAGCGCCTGCTCTGATACCAATTGTTGGATCGTAAGTCTGTTAGAATGGGTGTCCTTAACTAGGTTAAAGCCGTCCTTAAGTGCAACGGAAAATAGACTTAACAGGAAGCGTAATAAGATAGTGGACACGAGTATTTATAGAGGAACCCCACTAAGACCAACTAGTCTTATGGGTAAACCTCTACCTCCATTGGAGGATTTTGAATAGTCGTCCTTATCTTATTAAGAGAGAGTCCTTACAACTTAGGCGAGCTGTTACAACCTTCTGAGCTAAGCGTGCGTCCTTAGTCTCACTAGTAACACTCCTTTCTACCTAACAAAGTAACCTAACTCTCTTAGCTTATAAGGCAGCTATCACACACGTCTCTCACGGTTCGTTGTGAGAGACAAACTATAACTCTAACTATTTTGTGGTTTGATTTGGATTTGATGTGGTTGGACTTTCTTTCTCTTGCTTCAAGCTCACTTGATCTTCTTGATCTTCGTTCTTGAACTTGAATGCTTTGGGAGAGCTTAAGAGAAAGTCTTCAAAGTCCACACCGCTATGTATACCTCTTGGAGGGTATTTATAGCGGTATGAGTTCTTGTCCTCTAGCGTCCTCTGAAGCTTGGGCAGGATCTGTCGTCTTCCTTCAACTCTATTGACGCTTGGGAAGCCTCCGCGTGGTCAGGGGACCATTGCTGGGAAAGCGACATCTTTGGAATTGTTCACACGTGCCCAGACAATGGAAGCTTCCTTCTGAGGACTACGGCCGAATGTGATGTAATCATGTTAGGGTGGCCTTGGTTTAAATTTGAACTTCGTCCGTATTTTGGCGTGCGTCCCTTCTTGATGAGGACGCCGTCCTATCTGTGCAGGGACTTCATTCTTTTTGTTCAGCACTGGAAGATTTGACGATGTGCCTCCCTACAGCTTAGGGACTACCGTTCACTTGTTGTCCTTTTCGCTCATGTGCGTCCACTGGACTTACCTGAGATCAACACTTGGACAACTTATCAAATACCTTTGAGTTTGTCATTATCAAAACTAGGGACGATCATTATTGGTTTAGATATTAATGACTGGCGTCCTTAATATCGTCCCAACAAGGATCAAAACACACAAGCAACGAGATAGATATCGAAAATGAATCTATAATAAATTGACCACTTGCTCTTCATGCCCAAAGTGGCCTCAAAAAGTTCGGGATACCTAAACCCTTCTCGAAAGGCACAAGACACATTCAAAGCATGAAAATAAAAGATGTGTCATTGGTGTATAAGAATGACTAAAAGATAGAGTTGCATAATTAAGAAACTTTAAGATTATAAAGATTTGAAAACATTGGCCCTAAACTGGTCAGATGGCTTCAAAATTCGGAAGGTTTTGACCAGTAAAAGAAGCTAAAAGATATTTGTATCGTAGGCATTGGTAAAGTAGTTTATAAGTGGACGGCCAATGTTGATTGACATCTTTTGTAATAATAATTGGTGTAAAGCCATTGGTCGAACAAAAATTCTTCCACTCATTTCGGGTCTTAATCTTGAGCCAAATATGTTTAAGAACATGTCTAATAGGATCAATCATTTGGCGCAAAATAACTAACACATCTTGCTTACATAAATTTAAAATATGGCAAGCACATCGGACATGAAAACACTTGTTTCCATAAACCGGTTGATAAGCTCGAATCAAATCATTAATAGAAGAGGTGTTCGAGGAACCCTAGATGTTGCCGGAGTAAAGGATCATCAACAAGGGCGTTCTAGTGCGTTGTAGATTCTTGTCTAAGACTTGTATCATTTGATGATTCCATGTGAATCGCTAGAAACATGTGAAGTGTATGGCTAACCCAATAACGAAAGTTTCGTAAGGGGACTGGAGCACGCTACCATGAGACAAAAGATCTTATTTCTAAAGAGATTCGATCCGGAACTACTATATGTCCACGGTCCATAATTTCAAAGGTTTTCCCTGACTTTGTCCGTGTAAACAAACAATTCGAAATACCTCGACTTTTTTAGAACAGCTCTGAGTCAAATAGCATTAATTCGAAGCACTATTTCGGAAACCTAAGGACTCAATCGTATGGATATGGATAATACAGGGTTTCCAATCCTAGCAGGAAAAGGAGAAACGGATACTCAATTTAAAGTGAGTTAAAAGAATTCCATACTCGATCTCATAGATACATATAGAATTCTGTGGAAATCCGTATTCCATGAAAGTCGTATGTACGGTTTGGGGGGAGATCTTTCATATGTTTCGAGATTCACCCTACAATATGGAGTCAAAAAGCCAAAATAAGTGATTTTAGCCCTTATAAAAAGAAAATAGATTCATGAACCCCTTTCACGCTCATGTCACGTCGAGGTATTGTGGAAAAAAAAACTGTAAAATTCGATCCAATTTATCGTAATTGATTAGTTAACATGTTAGTTAACCGTACTCTGAAACACGGAAAAAAATCATTGCCTTATCAAATTATCTATCGAGCTGTGAAAAAGATTCAACAAGAGACAGAAGCAAATCCACTATTTGCTTTACGTCAAGCAATACAAAGAGTAACTCCCGATATAGGAGTAAAAGCAAGACGTGTAGGCGGATCGACTCATCAAGTTCCCACTGAAATAGGATCCACACAAGGAAAAGTACTTGCCATTTGTTAGTTATTAGGGGAAACCCAAAAATGTCCGGGTAGAAATATGGCTTTCAAATTAAGTTCCGAATTTGTGGATGCTGTCAAAGGGAGTGGCGGTGCCATACGCAAAAAGGAAGAGACTCATAGAATGGCAGAGGCAAATAGAGCTTTTGCACATTTTCATTAATCCATGAACAGCCGAGGGATTCATTAATATTATTTAACTTTCTTCTTCTCTGACAACTTTCCGGCGATCTTCGAACGCTCACCTCCCGCCGCCCCCAAGTACTCACCCCCGAGGAGCTTCCCGGCGACTGCCCGTCGCCCCGTCTCCTGTTTTCGCCCTCCCCGGATCCCTCCCCCGGATCCGTCCCGTCGCCCGCCCGGATCCACCCCAGATCTGGTGTCTCTCGCTCGGCGTTTCTCCCGTCGCCCGGTCGGCCCTCAACCGCCCGTTGGACAGCGCCGCCCTCGGTCGGACCCCAAGCCAACCGCCCCTCGCACTCGGCCCTCGTCGGGCTCCGGTTGGTCCGCGGCTCCCTCGACCCCGCCTCCCCTGCCTGGCAAACCCTCGGCTGTCGGGTCCCCGGCCGACGTCGCGTGGCCTTTCTCCGCCCTCGCTGTGGTGTCCGGCTGCAGCACCCTTGCGGTTTTCTGGCCATCCCGGCTGCCTGTGGTGTCCTTTCGCCAGCTAGGTTGCCAAGCCTGCCGGCGACGGGCCCCGTTCGTCCGGCGAGCAGCTTCGGCTTCTTCCCCCAATCGGTACCCTTCGACTGAGCTTTTCTCAGGCTGTGTGCTAGTGGTTCACTTTGTTTGCTGACTGACTTGTTTGGCTTAGTGGCTCGTTCTTTGTTTTGTATTTAGGCTGACTTCGGTTTAGATTTTCTTGTGTTTTTGCTGGGGTAAGATGGTGTTGCTTTAGGTGTTTGCTGGTGTTTGTTTTAGTGATTTTCTTGTGTTTTTGCTGGTGTTTGATTGGTGTTGATTTTGTTGCTTATTTGCTTTTCTTTCCAGTTTCTATAGCATTGTGGTTGGCTGTTGTTTGTTCTGGAGTTTGTTTTTAGTGACTGGATTATGGCTGTTATTGATGTTTGGTATTAGTATTTGCTATTGGTGATTGCTTTTGCTATTGCTTGTGCTCTTTTTTCATCCCTGTGAGTTGTCTGTCGGTGCCGTTTTGGCCTAGTGTTGTGGTGTGTTGTAGTATTGTGTAGTGGCAGCTTTGTGCTCTTTCTGGTTTTCTTTGGTTTGTTTGTTTGTTTGTCGCTTGTCAGGCTATATCAGTGCGAAAATGACTCAGCCTCAGAGGAGTGGTGTGACTAGCAAGGTGGGTTCAGATGTAAGAATAGGCTCCTGGAATGTGGGTACCCTTACAGGGAAATCTGTAGAGTTGGTGAAAATTCTCCGAGGTCGCAGAGTTTCGATTGCGTGTCTGCAAGAAACCAAGTGGAAAGGGAGGAAGGCGAGGGAGGTAGATGGGTGGAAATTGTGGTACTCCGGAGGTGATTGTAGTAAAAATGGAGTTGGAATTTTAGTCGACAAAAATCTGAGGGATCAGGTAGTGCTCGTGGAACGCACCAGTGATCGTTTGATGTTGATAAAGATTGTGTTTGGGGAGAAGGCTCTGAATATTATCAGTGCGTATGCACCGCATGGGGGTCTGAGTTCGGAAGAGAAAAGAAAGTTTTGGGAGGACTTGGATGGGATGATATGGGGTATCCCGAGCACAGAGCAGCTTGTCATTGGGGGAGACTTCAATGGCCACATTGGAAAGGCTAAGGACGGGTTTGAGGAAGTGCACGGAGGATTTGGGTTTGGAGTTAGGAATGAAGGTGGTCGTTCTTTGTTGGAGTTCGCGGATGCGTTCAGTTGTTTAGTGGTAAACTCTTGGTTCAGGAAGAGGGAGGAACATTTGGTAACGTTCCAAAGCGCCTCGAGCAAGACGCAGATTGATTACTTTGTGGTTAGAAGGGCAGATAGAGGAGGATGTAGAGACTGCAAGGTGATCCCTTATGAAGGCCTTTCGACGCAGCACAGGTTGTTAGTTTTGGACTTCAGGTGTTCGGGCAAGCAGAGAAAGGGGATCAGTCGTCCGCTTCCGAAAATCAGATAGTGGTGCCTGTCAGAAGGTAATGGTCAGAGTTTGAAAGAAAGGATCTTCGAGGAAGCAGACGCTAAAGGAGCTTGGCAAGTCAGCGGTGATGCAAATGAGATGTGGGGTAAGATGGCAGAGTGCATTCGCAGAGCAGCTTGTGGCGTACTAGGCATGTCGAGAGGTGGATCTGGGCATAGGAGGTCAGTTGCTTAGTGGAGCGCAGAGGTGCAGGAAAAAGTGCGGGGCAAGCAGATTGCTTTCAGAGCTTGGTTGAGGAGCAACGATCAGGATAGGGATTTGTGGGCAGTGGAGTACAGAGCAGTGAAGAAGGAAGCAAAGAGGGCAGTGGCGATCGCTAAGGAGAAAGCGTTTGAAAGTCTTTACAAGGCACTCGATGAGAAGGGGGGAGAGAAGGTTTTGTATAGGCTCGCGAGGAAAAGAGATAGTAGGTGTTCGGACTTGGATAGAGTTCGATGTGTCAAAGATGAAAATGGGAAGGTGTTAGTGGATGACCTAGAAATTAAACAGCGGTGGGAGAGGTACTTTTCTGGACTTCTAAATGAGGGTTGTGTGCCGATGGAGAGCTACCAAGGGTCAGGGAGTCAAGTTAGTCAATTTCTTCGCACGCGATATTCAGGAGTAGAGGTCAGCTCAGTCATCCGCAAAATGGGCAGTAAGAGAGCAGTTGGTCCAGATGAGATTCCGGTTGAGATTTGGAGGTGTCTGGGCGACAGAGGATTGGAGTGGCTTGCGGAACTCTTTAACGCTATTTTCAAGACGGCCAAGATGCCGGAGGAGTTGAGACTCAGTAAGTTAATCCCTTTATACAAGAACAAAGGGGATATTCAGCAGTGTAGCAACTATCGAGGTATAAAGCTCTTAAGTCATACAATGAAGGTGTGGGAGAAGGTAATCGAGCTGAGATTGAGGTGTATAGTGCGAGTGTTAGAGAACTAGTTTGGGTTTATGCCAGGAAGGTCGTCGATAGAGGCTATTCACCTACTGCGAAGGTTGACAGAGGCACATCGGGAAAGGAGGAAGAGTCTGCATATGGTGTTTGTAGATCTGGAGAAGGCTTACGACAGGGTCCCTAGAGAGCTGATTTGGGAATGTCTAGAAGCCAAAGAGGTGCCAGATACGATTATTAGAATAATTCGGGACATGTATGAGGGGTCAAGGACGAGTGTTTGCACACAAGGTGGAGATACGGAGTTCTTCAGGGTGAGTATGGGTCTCCATCAGGGATCAGCCTTAAGCCCTTTTCTGTTCACGCTCGTGATGGACGTGTTGACAAAGGACATTCAAGGAGAGGTCCCGGGGTGTATGTTATTCGCAGATGACATCGTCTTAGTGGAGGATTCTAGAGAGGAGGTTAATAACAAACTGGAGGTCTGGAGGGAGAGACTGGAATCTAAGGGGTTCAGGCTTAGTAGGATGAAGACGGAGTACGTGGAGTTCAGTTTCGGGCAAGAAATTGATTCGAGTAGTGAGGTGCAGCTGGGGGATGAGATCATTGAGAAGAGGGATAGCTTCAAGTATCTGGGTTCGGTTTTGCAAAGCGATGGGAGCATTGAGGAGGATGTGAGATCACGTATTCAAAGAGGTTGGCAGAAATGGAGGGCGGCTTCAGGGGTTCTTTGTGATAGGAAGGTGCCACTAAAACTTAAGGGAAAATTTTACAGATCTGTTATTAGGCCGGCGATCCTCTATGGTGCTGAGTGTTGGCCGATGACAAAGGCTCAGGAACAGAAGCTTGCAGTTGCAGAGATGAGAATGCTCAGATGGATGTGTGGCCACTCGAGGTTGGACAAGATTAAGAATGAAGATATCAGAAGCAAGTTGGGGGTGGCTAGCATAGGAGATAAACTTCGGGAAACAAGACTTCGATGGTTTGGCCATGTCTAGAGACGGGAACCAGACGCTATAGTGAGGAGGTGTGAGCGCTTGGAGTTTGGGGATTGCCGGAGGGGTAGAGGTCGTCCGAAGAAACGCTGGATGGACAACATTAAAAAGGATATCAGCTTGCTAGGGATTTCGGTGGAATTGGCTCAGTGCAGAGAGAGCTGGAGAGAGAGGATCAAGGTGGTGGATAGCTCGTAGCGAGGTTGATGGAGCAGGCTTTCTTAACTTGAAGGGTAAAGTCATGGGGTTAGATAGCTAGTTTGCATTTCCTTAAGTTTTTTACTTTAGTTCCTCTTCTGTTTTATTTTCTTTTGGAGTTTTCCTAGCTTGTTGGTTGTAGTGTTGGATGATTTCGAGCGTTTGTCTTGGGTTATTTCGGGCGTATTCCATCCAGGTTTGGAATACCCCCATCATGACCCCCCAGATCCTGCATCCGCGGGACTACTTGGGTAAATGTTGTTGTTGTTGTTGTTGTCTTTCATCCATGAACAGGATCTATCTATATAGTAAATAGCTAGATCCATGAATCCATACATCTCGATCGGAAATGAATCAATAGAAAAAGAAGGAATCGGAATTGATCGATCTATTTATTTCGAAACTAACGAAAAGGAAACGAAAGATGAAAGAAAAATCATGGATCAACTAAGCCCTCTCGGGGAGTTGCTTAAGAAAAAATAAGCAAGAGGAATCTCATGGAAATACCGTGGAATAGGGTTGGATCCTATTCGTGGAGATTCCGTAAATATTCCATTTAAAAAATAGAAAAAACAATTGGGATTTTTTTGGAGATTAGATGTAGTTACTAATTCATGATCTGGCATGTACAAAACGAAAACTTCATTCTCGATTCTACGAGAATTTTTATGAAAGCCTTTCATTTGCTTCTGTTCGATGGAAGTTTTATTATCCCAAAATGTATCCTAATTTTTGGCCTAATTCTTCTTCTGATGATCGATTCAACCTCTAATCAAAAAGATATACGTTGGTTCTATTTCATCTCTACAAGAAGCTTAGTAATGTGCATAACGGCGCTGTTGTTAGAAGCATTATCAAATAAAATTGTAAACATTATATGGGGCAATCTATGTTCTTCTGGAATCGTAGGAATAGTGCTACAAATATTTTGGGCGGTATGACTTTCGTCAAACTCCCTAAGAGCCAAAACATGTTTTTGCATAATAAAACAATCTTCAATAAAAATGACAAGTAATACCCATGTATGAATGATCTTGAATGTTGTCACTCCATATATCACTACATATAGAAACACAAATATCATTTTGATAAAAGTTTAGCCAATTCACTCGTACGTTGTCCTAGTAGTCGATTTGTAAACAGGTTGCACATCATTCACAATCCAATTATTAATTCCCATATTTCCACCAATGAAAATGATAAATTATCAACACAAATAGCTTCGGACAAACTATAAATCATAAATTCTTGATTATAACAAAACAAAGCATTCGGTTGTTGTGAGGAAGAGGATTGAAAATTGGGGAATTGTGTTTGACATCACATGATGCCCAAATTTTCCGGATATGTGTTGTTCATGTGCTTATTCAATGTTCCATAGCCATCATTTCTCTTCAAATTGTATGTTTGTGTACAATAGTTGCACTTGACCACATATCGGTCTTGAGCATCCAAGACCATGCCTTTGGTGAAGATGTCAGATTTGCGTACCCTTTGGCTTGGGCTCCCATCAACACTGCTCCAATCATTTTGTTGGATCATAAGAGGGGTGTGAAAAGGAATGTTGAATTCCAAGTTTTGATCTTGAGATCGAGAGGCTTGTGGTTATGGTCCTTATGGTTGTGGCCCTTGTTGTGGTCCATGAGGTAAAGGAGGAAGGTTTTGAGGATATTGGCTTTCTTGTGAACCAACTCCAAAAAACTCATTTATGTATTCCTCCATCTTTGGTTGAGAACTAAGAGAGTTGTTGAGAGCTTGAGAATTCAGAAAGATAAGGCTTAAGAGAGTTAGAAAGATATGTGTGATATGAAATCAGATTGAGAATGATATTTATAGTAGACAAGAAGAGGGAAAGATGTAAGAGAATGACAAAAAACAAACTAGCCGTTGGGAAAAATCGCGATTGCGGTTCCTCAAGTTACGATCGCAGTTTTCTTCCAAAGAGTAGTGGTTATTCTCTCAACGAAACTGCAATCACGGTTTCTAGCACCGTTGTCATAATATTATAGTCGTTATTTTTTAAAATAATTCATGGAACTGGCGGTTTGGCTAGTTTCCGTTTGGACTTGATGGTTTTGAATTGGGTCAAACTGCCGGTTTGGCAGTTCCAAGAACTCCCGAACCAAAACCGGAACTGTGAGATGACTAGAACTATCGGTTTTGACGGTTCAGTTCCGATTCGGTTCGCCAGTTTGAACCGGACCTAACCCTTGACTAGGCTGGATAAGTAGTCATTCTAATTTATAAAAAAATTTAATATATATGTTAATTTGAGAATGTGCCTCTTGACTCATTATTTTATGAAAACATTATTTCACAAATTATATAGAGAGGAATTATGCCAAAATAAGTCATTTTTACTGTCAACTAGGAAGAAGGGATGTTGGGACGATGTTAAGGACTACCTTGTACTTAACATTGTGCCTATACAATCGTCCCTTAGTTTTGATATGACAAACTCACTTAGATCTAAAAAGTTGTCCAAGTGTTCAGGAACGCTAGTGATGAAAAGGACAACAAGTGTGTGGATGTCCCTGAGGTGAAGGGACACCACCATCCAAATGTAAGGACCAGCGAAGTTACTACTTAAGCCAAGGACGCAGTCCCAAGCAAGTAGGAACACAAGCTCAACACCAAGCGTCCTTACAAGGGAACCCGACAGGATGACATCACTCAACAAGATTTGATCATCCGGGACACGTGGAGGCCGATCCTGTAGATCCGTTCATCATCACGTGGGAGCCGATCCTGTAGCAGAGTTCTACAGCCGGTGCTAGGAAGCTTCCCTCATCACCGCCATCAACACGTGGAAGCAGATCCTGTAGCCCCGTACCTGAAGGGCATGATCGTTAGATGAAAAGACGTCCTTCCCCAAGTGCTATAAAGTCCCCCTGGGCATTTATGATGACTCAAGCCTTTTAGAGAATATTTAGAGCGAATCAGAGTGAATACGACATCGATCAAGAACACCAAGAACAAGTCAAGAACTCTCAAGACTAGGTGCTAGATCGAGTGAAAGGCCGAACCAAAATCACAAAGTTGTTTGTAAAAGAAAACCAAAAGAAAGAAGGAGTCCTTACGAAGTACAATAAGGACGTGTGAGTAGCGTCCTTTAGAATTTAAGCTAGGTTACCGTTATAGGCTTAAAGGAGTGTTACTAGTGGACTTAGGGACGCATTCTAAGTGCCAGAGAAATGTAATCACTCGCCAGTATAATTGTAAAAACGTTTAATAAGAAAGGAAAAAGGCTATTCAAAAATCCTCCAAGGAGGTAGAGGTTTACACTTAAGGACTACTTTGGTCTTGAGTGGTTCCTCTATAAATAGACGTGTTCCTTACTTATTCTTTTCATCTGTTTAGTTTTTATTCCGCTGCAAACCAAAGGACGCCCTTAATCTTCATTAAGGACGCCACACTCCAGGACGCCCTTAATAGAGTTAAGGACGCCCCTTGTGAGACTAATGATCCAACAATTGGTATCAAAGCAGGTGCTCTAGATTTCTGTTGAGTTGCAGGTGCAAATGGATATGGAACCAATTGGCATTAGCAGCATGATGCCTCCGCGTCTGACGGATGACAACTACAACCGTTGGAGAACCAGATTCGAGAACTTTGTGCGGAGTCAGAATTATCAGTGCTGGAGAGTGATAAAGAACGGTGACCTTAAAGTTCCTCCTGCCATGGAAGGCAAAGAGGAAACCTGAGGTCTTGATGAGTTTAAGATTATGGAAACCAATGCCAAAGCTATATGTTTCCTACAGACGTCCCTCTGTGAAATGGACGCCACTTGTGTGAGTAAGCTGTCTACAGCTAAACTCCAGAGGGAAGCACTTGAAAAGTATCACGTAGGGATGCCAGAGATGAAGGAAGACGTCCAGTTGGAAGCTAAGAGGGACTTCTACAAGTTTAGGATGCTTCCAAATGAAACTATCACTAACTACTCCTTCCACTTTGAAGGACTTCTGACCAAGTTGAAGAACTTGGGAATTTCTGAAATTGAGATATCTTTGAGAAACAAGGTTCAAGTGTTAATTGATGGCTTGACAGGTGATCGGTTCGGATTGCCAGGGAAAAATTCAATTTATAATCCGACCTCGTAGTAGCACAAGGTAGGGTGTCGAACACTCGGGAGTTTTGTCGTTGAGTGCACCTAAAAGACTTGAAAAAGGGAAAGAAAAGCTAAAACAAGGGAAATCAAGAGAAACCACTCAGGACCGACATTGGTCACTTCGTGTTGGGACGCTATCAAGGACGCTTGCGTACTTGTTGGTGTACCACACAACCGTCCCTTAGTTTTGATATGACAAACTCACTTTGATTCTAATAAATTTGTCCAAGTGTTCAGGAACGCCAAATAACAAAAGGACAACAAGTGTGTGGAGCGTTCCCTAGGCTTAGGAACGCTAGCTACCAGGAAGTAAGGACCAGCAAGAGACTACTTGAGCAAGGACGAAGTCCTAAGAGCAAGTAGGAACATAAGCAGAGCGTCCTTACTCACTAGCCGACAGGATGACATCACTCGACAACATTTGATCATCCAAGGACACGTGGAGATCGACCCTGTAGCAGAGTCCAACTCTACGTGGCGGACGATCCTGTAGCAGAGTTCATCAACACGTGGCGGCCGATCCTGTAGCGGAGTCCATCACACACAGCTGGATACAGGAAGCTTCCTCATCACCGCCGTACTACGTGGAGGAAGATCCTGTAGCCACGTCCTTGAAGGGCATGATCGTCCGAAGAGGAAAGACGCCCTTCCCCTAGTCCTATAAATAGCCCAAGGCATTTATTGTGACATCAACGCTTTCAGAGAATATTCAGAGAGAATCAGAGGAAAGCGACTCACTCAAGAACACAAAGAACAAGCTCAAGAATACTCAAGAACAATTCTAGGCATGTGTTAGATCGAGTGAGAATTGTAACCCAAACCACAAATTGTTTGTAACTCAGAAAACCCAAAAAGAAAGAGAGAGAGTCCTACAACGTACTGTAGCACATAGGGATAGAAGTCCTTTAGAAGATTAAACTCGCTTAGGTTGTAGGCTTAAAGGAGGACTTTATTAGTGGACTTAGGACGCTGTCTAAGTACCAGAGAAGTGTAAAGGACTCGCCAGTACAACGTAAGGACGTTTAATAAGAAAGGAAGAATCTATTCAAAAATCCTCCAAGGAGGTAGAGGCTTACACTCAAGGACTACTTGGTCTTGAGTGGTTCCTCTATAAATCATTGTGTTCACTTTATTCACCTGTTTAGTTTTAAATTCCGCTGGACAACTAAAGGATGCCCTTACACCTCGTAAGGACGCCTGACCAAAGGACGTCTTTACCTAAGTAAAGGACGTCCCTCAGTTTTACTAACGATCCAACAATTGGTATCAGAGCAGGCGCTCTAGATTTTGTTGAGTTGCAGGTGAAAAATGGACATGGAACCGATTGGAATCTCTTTTGTGAAGCCTCCGTGCTTGACGGACGGCAACTTTAATCGCTGGAAGATAAGGTTCGAGAACTTCTGTAGGAGTCAGAACTACCAATGATGGAAAGTAATCATGAAGGGTGACCTCAAAGTCCCTGTTGAACAAAGCTGACAAAGAGGACGAGTGGGGTCCTGATGAATTCAAGCTGATGGAAACAAATGCTAAGGCAATATGCTTTCTTCAAGCGTCCCTCTGCGAAAGGGACGCCACCAGAGTTAGCAATTTGGCAACTGCCAAACTATAGTGGGAAGCTCTCGAGAAGTACCACGTAGGAACTGCTGAGATGAAGGAGGACATTCAACTCGAGTTCAAGAGAGAGTTCTATGCTTTCAGAATGTTGTCCAATGAAACGGTTAAGGACTACTCATACCGTTTTGAAGCTCTTGTCACCAAGATGAAGAAGTTGGGTATTCCAGAAGCTAAAGTTTCAATGAGGAACAGAGTTCAAGTGGTCATTGATGGACTTACAGGAATCTGGAACTTCGATAGAACTACTTTCAAGGAGAATGAAGCCAACAATTTGGCCTCAGTTTTACTAACGATCCAACAATTGGTATCAGAGCCAGGTTACAGACTTTGGAACCTTCCCCCTTAGCAATTTTCTTATAGATCCTATGACTCGTGGAGTTAGTCTAGTAGTCCTCTTGACCTTTCTCTCCACTTTCTAGGACTCTAATCCGCTCAAGAAGGTTCTTAGTTTTCTCTCTTTCTAGTTCATGTTCTGAAGTTTTGCTTGCCTCAAAGTCGCTAGGGAGAGAGTTCCTAGTGTCAGACTCATAGCCTAGTCCTTTTTTGGCTGGGACAAAAACTATTGGTTTGACTTCCTCAACTATGGGACTCTTTCCTAACACTTTTACTTCTTCCCTAAGCTTTGCGTTCTCCAGTTTAAGACACATCACTTCAGTTTTCAGGGATTTGCTTTCATCATTGGAGGACTCTAGTTATAAAGACACTATAGCACAGTTCTCACATTCAACTATTTTAATTTCATCTTCAAGTTTATCCATCCTATGCTTCATTTCAAGACTTTCTTCCACGATTTTACCAATCAGTTTGATGAGCTTTGATTTTGAACAATTTTCTAAGGAACGCATCATGGAATCGTGAGTTACCTCTTTATCATTTTTGGAGGCGTTCTCTTCAATAGCTGGTGCGTCCTCCATTGCCATGTACGCGACTTGATCGTCTTGGTCTTCATCATCCAAACCCACAGAGATTGTGGACAAGTTTCCACCACATCTTAAAGAGGGACGCTCTAAAAAGTTTCATGACCCAAGGCCTCTCAAAAAGGCTAAGTCTTCCAACGCCCCCTCCACAAAAAGGCCTATCTCCTCCAAAGGCCCGTCCCAATCCTCTAAGAAATCAAAACTTGCTCCTCAAGCAGCTCTTAAGATCGTCCAACTTCCCACACCTCCCCGTTCTCCCAAGCCTTCTAAAGCCAATGCCCTAATCCCTTTCTGTCCTTCTCCTCTTAACTTTGCCAACTTGCCCTCAGCCCCTGCTCATATCTCACCTCCCAAGGACCCCGAGACTCCCAGGTCCCGCCGTCCTTCCTCTGAGTCTGGTCCTGAGGACGTTGCTGATCGTCCCACCTTAGAGCACACCTTCAAAAGAAGGAAGTCCGGTGAAGCTCCGAAGGTGCTGGTCAAAGAAGTTCCCGAGCCCGAGCACATCTCCTCCTCTTCTTCTGGCTCATCTGAGAGCAAGAGAGGAACGCCTGCTGGTCAGTCCTCACCCTTTGTTGATATCATTGGGGACTCCAATGATGAGGCGGAAGGAGTTGAGAATGCTCCTGCTCAAGAGGATGATGACGTTGAAGTTCTTGAGGACGTTGGTGAGCACCAGGTCGCTCAAAAGAACGCCGAGCCTTCCCTCTCTGATGAGCTCGAGCGTGATGCTGGCGAGATCCCGCCCTACGACCAATCCCTTCCAATCCTCAACCCCTAACCATCCCCACAAAATCAACCCTCCCCCACAATCCAAACAGCATCCCATCTCCTTGAGGACGCTGAGCCTGCACAAGAAAAACAAACAGAGGCTCAGGACGCAGCTGAGACGTCCCAAGGCAAAGCTCCTTCTAAAATTGAACAGGCCGCAGCTGGTGGCAATAATGAAACTGCTAAAGGCACAGAGGACGGTGGCGCCAAGGACGCTGATCAAAATGAATCCGTGGACGCTGATGATGAATCTGATGATGATGATGAAGATTCTGAGTCCCCGAAACGTAAGAAAAAGCGAAAGGACGATGGCGAGCCTGTGAACGTTCTTGGCCCCTTAGTCTATTCAGAAGAATGGCTCTCGTCCTTCGATGATGACAAGGTACAAGAGTTCCTTGAGCTCTTACGTTTTCAAGGATGGTTGAACGTTGGGCCTGCGCCTACAGAGGTTGATAAAGATCAAGTCTGAGCGTTCTTCAAGAGTCTCCGCTACAAATCCAAGGCCAGTACACTTCATTTCAAAATTGACGATGAGCCTACTCAAGTCAATGAACGCCAAGTCCGCGCCTTCATGGGACTCAGCACTCAAAAGCCACTGTCCAATGCCTTAAACTCTCTTCCTGAGAATGGATTTGAAATGACGGACGATGAATAAGTGGCTCTGCTTGAAAGAATCTTCCAAGGCAAAAGACCTTATTGGACGGACAGAGTGGCTCATGTGCTCTCAAAAGTTGGTGCCATAGCTCACTACTTCATATGCCGAGCTGTCATTCCTAGGCAAGAGAAGCGTCCTAATCCAAACTATTTTGCTTCTCTTTAGAGGACGCTTCTAAGTTTTCATGCATGCTAAGTTCCAACGCCAAAACTATTTTGCTGAAGAGTTTGTCATCATCAAAAAGGGGGAAATTGTTGGGACGCTATCAAGGACGCTTGCGTACTTGTTAGTGTACCACACAACCGTCCCTTAGTTTTGATATGACAAACTCACTTTGATTCTAATAAATTTGTCCAAGTGTTCAGGAATGCCAAATAACAAAAGGACAACAAGTGTGTGGAGCGTTCTTAGGCTTAGGAACGCTAGCTACCAGGAAGTAAGGACCAGCAAGAGACTACTTGAGCAAGGACGAAGTCCTAAGAGCAAGTAGGAACGCAAGCAGAGCGTCCTTACTCACTAGCCGACAGGATGACATCACTCGACAACATTTTATCATCCAAGGACACGTGGAGATCGATCCTGTAGCAGAGTCCAACACTACGTGGCGGACGATCCTGTAGCAGAGTTCATCAACACGTGGCGGCCGATCCTGTAGCGGAGTCCATCACACACAGCTGGATACAGGAAGCTTCCTCATCACCGCCGTACTACGTGGAGGAAGATCCTGTAGCCACGTCCTTGAAGGGCATGATCGTCCGAAGAGGAAAGACGCCCTTCCCCAAGTCCTATAAATAGCCCAAGGCATTTATTGTGACATCAACGCTTTCAGAGAATATTCAGAGAGAATCAGAGGAAAGCGACTCACTCAAGAACACAAAGAACAAGCTCAAGAATACTCAAGAATAGTTCTAGGCGTGTGTTAGATCGAGTGAGAATTGTAACCCAAACCACAAATTGTTTGTAACTCAGAAAACCCAAAAAGAAAGAGAGAGAGTCCTATAACGTACTGTAGGACATAGGGATAGAAGTCCTTTAGAAGATTAAACTCGCTTAGGTTGTAGGCTTAAAGGAGGACTTTACTAGTGGACTTAGGATGCTGTCTAAGTACTAGAGAAGTGTAAAGGACTCGCCAGTACAACGTAAGGACGTTTAATAAGAAAGGAAGAATCTATTCAAAAATCCTCTAAGGAGGTAGAGGTTTACACTCAAGGACTACTTGGTCTTGAGTGGTTCCTCTATAAATCATTGTGTTCACTTTATTCACATGTTTAGTTTTAAATTCCGCTGCACAACTAAAGGACGCTTGACCAAAGGACGCCTTTACCTAAGTAAAGGACGTCCCTTAGTTTTACTAACGATCCAACATTTCGGGCCCGAGATGGATCGACGTGGGAAAAGCCGGGACCGACACTAATCAAAGTCGGGCCCGATGTATTGGGGATGTCGAGCTTGCAAAAATGGAGAGATAGATCTTGGGTTTTTGGGTTCCTCCTCTAGTAGATGTAGGCTATTCCACCCCAATTCAGCCAATAAGTGTTGATCCTCGTAGGATCGAGGTTGTTCGCCTCGGTCCTGCAATTTCTAGACATCGACCATAGGGAATTTGTCCTCCCTTTCGATGCAAGTTCAAGTGATGGACAATTGATCACTTCCGTTCACTCTTGCCAATCACAAGCCCTTGATCCCTTGCTTCCACAAGGAATTGTAGCTCTATGTAGAGTGGGTTCCTAGATCAAGCACTCAACGCTATGGAATTGGGGGTTCAAACCCAAATCTAACTAGATGTTTCCCCCATAGCCCAAGATCAATGGAACCTACTCCATAAGGCTAGAGTAAAAAGCAATCAAAGCAAAAAGCAAACCAATCTCAATCATCAAACTCAAAGCAAATCCAAATTTAATTCACAAGATCTAATCCAAATCAACAATTGCAAAGCAAATCAAAGACAAACTCACTAGTTCTCCCTAAATCTATCCTTCTCCTACACCGATTTCTCTTCCTTCTCCTCTCTTCTCCTTCTCCTTGCTCTCCAAATCTCTCTAGAGCCTTTGAGAGGTGATTAGTGTTCTATGTTTTGCTAATTTCTCTCCTCCTCTTACTTAGAAGCTAAGAATGTCCAAAATAGAAGAGGGGCAAAAGTGGTAGATCACATTTGTATGCCTTGGAGCCCAATCCTTGATCCGCCGACTTGGACCGACACGGAAGTAAGTCGAGCCCGACTTGCTGGCACCTCGGTCCGACTTCCAGATCTCGATCTCGGGCCCGACGTTCAGGAACTCAATCCTGGTCTCTTGCTACCTTTTCTTCTTGGCTTTTCTTGTGTTTCTCTTCATGGATTGCTCCGCTCTTCCACTCCTTAGACTCATGCCTTGATCCTTCTTCGGGACTCCTTCCAAATTGTCCTCAAATCATGCCAAAACACCTACAAAATGCACAAAATTCACATAGTCTCCGAATCTCATAGAAAATCGGAATCTAAGCTAAAAAGGGACAAAACACATAAGAAATGGAACAAAAGACACATATTTACAAAGGAAAATAACCTATAAAACACCACCAATTTGAGAGACATCATATATATAAAGATAATGAATTATTATGTTAGATCACAAGTCAACGGTGAAAGGGACTTTCAATGGAAGAGATCTATGGAAAAGTCAAACAGTATGAAGGTAGAAGGAATCAGGACATGCTTGAGCTAGGAAAGAGTCTTCAAACTGATCTAGCTTTAACTCTTGAAGCAAGGACGCCAGAACATACAAAGTATCTTCGTCGGCAAAATGAACTATCCTTGATGATGGACGCCAAAACAAAGGAGCATCGTGAAAACATGCGTCTTCAAGCGTTGATTAGAACGTCAACGGAAGTCAGAGGAACAACTTGCTGAAGAAGAAGAAGAACTTGCTCTCTTGCATAAAACCTTGCTTTCATGGGCAAAAAGAGGCAAAGTCCCAAGGATGAAAATGCCTTACAAGAAAGAGAGTCCCAAGCTTACAGAGGCTGAGTTGACGGAAGTGACATGTTTCAAATGTAACAAGAAGGGTCACTTCGCTAAGAACTGCAATTCTGGAATGTCAACAAAAGACTTGAGGAAGAAAGCACTCATTGGTGTGTACCAGGCTACCTGGGACGACATTGATTCCGATGAAGAAGGACCATCTGATCAGGTTGCTTACATGGCCATGGAGGACACTCCAGAAGTTCAAAAGGACGCCTCTAAAATTGCACGAGAGGTAACCCACGACTCCATGATAAGTTCTTTAGATAAATGCTCCAAGCCTAAGCTTATTAAACTTATTTCTCAAATCATGCAAGAAAGTTATGCCATGAAAGAAAGGTTGGATGAGCTAGAATTTGAGAACATTGTTGTTGAGTGTGAGAACTGTAGCACAATGACATTTCAACTAGAGTCCTGACTTGAAGAAACAAAGTCCCTGAAAACTGAAATTGTGTGTCTTAAGCTAGGGAACGCTAACGTTAGGGATGAAATCAAAGTTTTAGGAAAGAGTCCTATAACTGAAGCTATAAAACCTGTTGTTTTTGTACCTGCCAAGAAAGGTCTAAGATATGAGTCTAGCTCAAAGAACTCCCTTCCCAATGACTTAGAAGCTAGTAAAACAACAGAGTTAGAACTTGAAAGAGAGAAAACCAAGAATCTTGAAGAACGCATAAGAGTTCTTGAGAGTGGTGAATTAGGGTAATAGGACTACTATACTAACTCCACTAGCCACAAGATTTACAAAAAGATTGCTAAAGGAGAAGGTTCAAAGGTTTGTGACCCTGAGAAAATGAAAGACCTTAATCATGAGTCAGTCCCTAAAAGAAATGCAAGACGTCCTAATCATTCAAGAACTTCATTTAGAAAACATGTTGCGTCCAATGATGTAAATTTGAATGATTATATGCCAGAAAGAGAGTTCTTCTATTGTAACGAACCAGGTAAGGAACACCTTGCCTGGGTCGCGAAAAACTAACTCTTTTTAACAGGTGGAAGTGAGAGGAAGCCCGTGGATCATTGATAGTGGTGCCTCAAATCACATGAAAGGAAGCCAAATCCATCTCACTTCTATCCAATCTAGTGCCACGGGAGGAACTGTCTGGTTTGGCAACAAGGACAAAGGAAGAATCAAAGGGACGGGTATTGTAAATCTGAATCTGTCCATCAAAGCATCAAATGTTAGTCTTGTTGAAGGACTTGGCTTCAACCTCCTTAGCGTCTCTCCGATTTGTGATCAAGGAGAGAACTTGGTTACATTTGATTCCAAGAAGTGCCTCGTCATCAACAAGAACACAAACAAAGTCATTCTCAAGGGAGTCCGTCAAAACAATGTCTACATCTTCAATCGAAAGTTCAAGCCTGCTACTGAGTTATGCATATCTTTCTCAACTGAGGACGCTGACCTCTGGCATCGCCGTCTTGGCCATGTTGGAGTCCGTCAAAACAATGTCTACATCTTCAATCAATTGTTCAAGCCTGCTATTGAGTTGTGCCTATCTGTCTCAACTGAGGACGCTGACCTCTGGCATCGCCGTCTTGGCCATGGTGGACTAAGCACAATCCTTAGGCTACACCAACAAGATCTTGTGCGAGGACTTCCCCGAATCGATCCTGAGAAAGCTGAATAATGTGAAGCTTGCATCAAAGGGAAGCAAACAGATCGTCCTTCAAGTTCAAGAATGATGTAAGTACGAAGAAGCCCTTGGAACTGCTTCATGTGGACCTATGTGGACCCTTGAGGACGATGAGCTATGGTGGAAAGAGGTACATGTACGTTCTCGTAGATGATTTTTCTCGATTCACTTGGGTTCTTTTCTTGGTGTCAAAAGCAGATTGTTTCAATACTTTCAAAGTCTTCATCAAACAAGTAGAGGTTGGTCTAGGGACGCACTTGAAAGCCATACGATCAGACCATGGAACGGAGTTCAAAACCCAAAGTTCATGGACTTTTGTGAGCAACACGGCGTCTCCCACAACTTCTCTGCTCCAAGGACTCCTCAACAAAATGGTGTTGTGGAAAGAAAGAACAAGACGCTAGAAGATATGGCAAGGACTATGTTGTTAGCAAGTGGCGTTCCCAAGCACTTTTGGGCTGAAGCTATTGTTACTACGGTCTACATTATTAACCGTGCTATGATCCGTCCTTTGCAAAAGAAGACATTGTATGAGTTGTTGAATGGGAAGAAACCAAGTCTTGCACATCACAAAACTTTTGGATGCAAGTGTTTCGTCCACAACAACAACAAAGACAATCTTGAAAAGTTTGATGCTATAAGCGATGAAGGAATATTTCTTGAGTACTCCATCACAAGCAAAGCCTATAGAGTTTTCAGCAAAAGGACTCTTAAGCTTGAGGAGAGTATTCATGTTGTATTCAAGGAAAATTCTGTTCACAAGGAGAAACTTAGTACAAAGGAACGCTCTTCTTCACAACAACAGGACGGCTCTGAAGATGAAGTTGATGGTTGGTCCTCAGGAAAGTACTATATTCCTAGGAACAGCAATGCAAATCCAGAAGAAGTCTCAGTGGACGTTCCCAGTGTTGAAAAAGAAGTTCCTTCTTTGACTGAGTCTCTAGTACAATTAGACATAGCTGAATCAAGTCAACAAGGTGAGCAACGCCATGGTGTGGACACTCTCTTTAAGGGGGAACACACTAAGAACGAACCTCAAGATGAAGATGAGGATTCAAATGATAGCATTGATCCCTGGTTCGCCCAACTCTTTCAAAGGGAGTCCCGTTTATCAACATATCATCCAAGAGATCAAATTGTGTCTGATGTTTCAAAAAGAGTCCAAACCAGGTCAGCTGCAAGCAAGTCCCAAAGTGCAAGTATGGAATTTTGTGCGTTCAACGCTTTTGTGTCTATGGTGGAGCCCAAGAACATAAAAGAAGCACTCCAGGACGCTGACTAGATTCAAGCAATGCAAGAACAACTTAACTAGTTTGAAAGGAACAAAGTTTGGACCCTCGTCCCTCGTCCTAAGAATAAAAACATCATAGGGACGCGTTGGGTGTTTCGAAACAAGCTTGGCGAGAGTGGATGTGTATCAAGGAATAAGGCAAGACTTGTGGCTCAAGGGTTCAAGTAAGAGGAAGACATTGATTATGATGATACATTTGCTCCTATTGCTAAAATTGAGGTCGTCCGTCTTCTTATTGCCTTTTCCGCTCACAAGGGATTCAAGTTGTTGCAAATGGACGTCAAGACTGCTTTCCTCAATGGCTAATTGAAAGAGGAAGTGTACGTTGCTCAACCTCCAGGTTTTGAGGACGTCAATCATCCAGATCATGTGTACTACCTCGACAAAGCTCTCTATGGACTGAAGCAAGCCCCTCATGCATGGTATGACAGGATTGCGTCCTTTCTTTTGTCAAATGGTTACACAAGAGGTTCAATTCATAAATCTTTGTTTATAAAGAAAGTCCACAAGGATATTTTAATTACCCAAGTCTATGTCGATGGCATAGTCTTTGGAAGTACTACCATGAAACTTGTAGAGGACTTCAAGCCTTTGATGAGTAGCGAGTTTGAGATGTCGCTCATACGGGAACTCAACTTCTTCCTGGGGCTTCAAATCAACCAACTCAAGGATAGGACGCGTATTCACCGACAAAAGTACGTCCGAGAGATGCTCGAGAAGTATGGCCTGAATACGTCCAAGCCGGTTGCTACTCCTTGTTCTCCCAACTCACGTCTCTACGCGGATGAGCAAGGGAAGGGAGTTGATCGAAAGCTCTATCGTGGGATGATTGGATCTCTTCTCTATTTGACCGCAAGCCGTCCAGACATCATGTTTGTTGTTTGCATGTGCCCGCTTCCAAGCTAATTCAAAGGAGTCCCACATGCAAGAAGTAAAGAGGATCTTCAGATATCTCAAGGGACGCGACAATCTTTGTGTTTGGTATCCAAAGAAGACGTCCCTAAAGCTTGTTGGCTACTCAGACGCAGACTATGCTGGTCACGTCATTGATAGGAAAAGCATTTCGGAAATGGCTCAATTTCTTGGTTCATGCCTAGTCTCTTGGGGATCAAAGAAACAGAACTCTGTGGCGCTTTGAACTGCGGAAGTTGAGTACGTTGTTGCTGCATCGTGTTATTCACAAGTCATCTAGATCAAATATCAATTTGAGGGCTATGGTATAACTCTTGAAACCGTTCCTATTCTTTGTGATAATACTAGTGCTATTGAAATTGCTAAGAATCCTATTTTTCATTCTCGCACAAAGCATATTCATATAAGACATCACTTCTTGCGAGATAATATGGAACTAGGACTTATTAGCATGGGGCATGTAAGGACTGACGACCAAGTAGCTGATATTTTCACTAAAGCGCTTAATAGACGTCCCTTTGAGCATCTAAGGTTGCTTTTATGGATGATAACTTTTAAATAGCAAGTCCCGTTCTACTATTCCTTCAATGATTGGCTATACTTCGTAAATTTCAAGTGTTTAAGGACTATCATGCATTAAATTTATTTTTGCAAGGACGCTAGTCTAGAACATTCTTTGTGTACTACTTTGGAATGCCATTCTATTTCTCTATTGTCTTAAAAAGAGTATCCCTGATCACCCAACCCACATCATAAGCCGAAATGATGGGAACTCTAAGCTTACTGTTTGAGCCAGAAATCTACCAAGCAAGATTGGTGACCCCTTGGCCTAGATCGGGCTTGAACAAAGCAACAAGAACGAAAGAATTGAAGAAGAAAACGCGTAAATTTGTATTGAATGTGTGAAGTCGTGTATATTAACGTGAATGTGTCAGTGTGTACAATGCATGACCCTCCCCTTGTATATATAGGGATGTCTAAAAGATAGAGTGTTTACAAGATATATGGATAACTAGATAGATAGGTATCTACTAGATAGAATTTTCCTAGATATGACATAATCCTTGTTACATCGGATAGAGATAAACCTTATAAGATATAATTTAAGTCTTTCTTATACTTGGATGGTCAAATATATCGAAATTATGACTTGTTACTCGGACCATGTTCTAGAACATCGCTGCTGGGCTTCGTGGGCTTCTTGCAGGCAGCTCTAGTGCGCGTCGTGGGCTTTTAATGATAGGGTCGAACACTTCCCTAGATAAGATAAGATTTTCTCCAATATGGTAGAATGTTCCGTGTAACAACTTCGGATTCTTCGGATCTCGTCGTTTCTCGTGGGCCTATCTAGATACGCGTACGGGTTCAGTAAGGATTAGGGGCCTCAAGCCCTGGGTCCAACAATACCCCCGGATCGGATTGCAAGTCCAGATCCGCTATGGAGTTGGAAGCCGATTCGTAATATGTTGTCGAAGTCTCTACTGTCTTAAAACCTTGTCGACTTGCCCAGAACCATCGTCAAAGAGGGTTCTAGAGTTTGAACACTCTTGGTAGATGTTTAAGAAACTGAAGAATATGCCTCAGCTTGAAAGCTTATGTCTTGAAAACTGCGTCCCGAAGTGACTTCTTAAGGTAGTAAAACTGGTTGGCCTTGCTTGTCTGCACCGGAAATTCTCTACGTCAGCTAGCGAGTACTTGATGAGTTACACTGCGCTCAGGAAGTGAAGCTGTGAGGGTGACCTAGCGTTTGGTCAATGCGGTGGCCGTCGTGGTTGCTTAGTATTTGATGAAGCCTCGCCTTGAATATTTCTTGAGATTTTGCTGCTGAGAAGTATGGTTATTAGGACGTAACCACATATTGGAATAACGTTGCTATGTATCTCCACCCTAGTACCTCAGTACTAGGCTCTTACGCAAGACCTTATCTCTTGCAATGTACCCCAAACAAAATAGCGAAGATAGTGTCGTTTGAGGCTTTCCAGAATGTACTCGAACCCCGGTCTTAGGTCAAAGATAATCGGCCAGATTGTGATCATGATGGGCATGCTTCACTGAATTCCAATTTGCTGATCCAGAAATGTTCATGAGCAGTCGTAGATCACTGGATCCTTCAAGCACCCATGTGTTGTTATTGCTTCCTTCTTATAGAACGTTGGTCTCGAATCAACCCCATTGTGTATTGCATCCTCTAAGCCAAGAACTTCTGCTGGTGTCATGACGTCTTCATTTTGTAAGAATTTTCCATACCCCTGTCTGGGTTCGTGTTCTTGCTATGAGATCGAGAAGCGACCGTTCGGTCTTGTTCTATTGTATCGTTCTCTAGTTGCATGGAGTGGGTCGATGTCTCAGTAATGATAAGGTTAATCAGCATTACGATCACCTTTCGAAAATATAGGCAAGCCATGTCTAATGGTTCCTATTTCGAGGCAGGGAGGTGTATTTCTAGAGTCTGTATCTAGAGATGATTGCTTTGCTCTTGTCTTTTGTTGAACGATACACTCGTTCTTCGACGGTAGGGCGTGGGTCAATGCATGTTTCAAAAGTGTTTTTGTAAACTTGTTCCAGGTCTGTACCCCGGATGTAAGTGTGATGCGGCGTCCCGCAATAGTGGTTACTGTTTTGAGTATGCTCTAGAGCTTTGTCAGTACGCAAATTGCACCAGGGGGAACTACCTGATAAGATGTTCTTGCAACCATACCAGGGGGAGCCGCCTGGTAGGGTACTTTTCGTGATCATACCAGATGGAACTGTCTGGTAATATGTGTTTGTAACCGTTCCAGGGGGACTGCCTGGTAGGGAGTCTTTGTACCCGACTTACATGATCGTGGTGGTTTTTAGGATAAGTGTGTATTCTAGATACCGTGTCTAGAGAGTGTATCTAGAGACTTACGTGTGTATTTGCTCGAGCGGTGCATGCGTTTGTGACAGAGTCCTTAAAGGTATTTAATGCGTCTTAGCGGTCATTTGTCGTGATATCACTAAACAAGCTTGTTTGTACGATGTGCTAACGTTAGCTCGAGATGTCAAATTTTGATGGCGTATCTAGGTTGTTCAACCAGGTAGTATGTGTGGATTAATCCGTCGGATGCTAGCATATGTGTCAGGCGAATTGTGCCTTATTTATGGATCCAAATATTCATGCGAGTTTTGCAATACTGGCGATACTTGCCTAGGTCTCTTATGGGCCTAAAACGTTACGTCCACGAGGTTTGTGGGATAATCTGGCGATAAATGCCTAGGTCAACTTAAGAACCTAAATGTTACGTCCACGAGGTTTGTGGGAACATGCGTTTATGTGTGTGTAGTGGTGTTATAACCCGTTGTTAGCCTGATCAGGGGTACTAGGTAGATATCCTAGGGGGGAGACTTTGGGTCGTGCTGGTTTTTGCACGACACTGTCCATGCTAAGTTTGCAAACAATCTTTAAGCGTAGTCATACTAAAGATATATGTAATATGTTGATAGAATTGCAAAGGAAGGAAAGAATAATAGTGTTTCAACTAATGCTAAATGCTAGAACTGTTATCTAGAATGCAAAGTTGGGTGAATAGTGTACCACTTTCTTGTGAACTTTGAAATTTTGTGGATAACCAGTGCCTGGTGCTGGCGCGAGCCTTTCTTGCGTAATCGATGTGTAAGTATTCCACCTGTAATGCTTGGAAACCATATGAGCATTAGCATGGATTGCCCTTAAGGCGTTATCAAAGAACAATATTGCCATGAGTATAGAAGTCAATCTTCAAATATATAAGAATTAGCAAGTGAGTACTAGATAAGGAAAAGCTTAGCCAGTGTCAGAGTCTAGATACCGAAACAGGGAAAGTTCTGGATTAGTTCTCAAACAATGTCATGTGATAATAGTAATTGTAGCGTAATTCACCAACAATAATGGATGGGGAGTATACACACTCCAGATCAGATCCAGAAAATAAAAAGGAAGAAATTGACATAAGAGTCGAAAAGTGTTGGTTAAAGGTGCTTCCCTGAGTATTGAAGATGTAGAACCCCTACTAGGTCATCCGGGTATCGCATAGCCTAAAGGCACGGATCCTTTGTGGTCGCAAAAGGTCGTGAACTTCCGTATGTGAGGTTCCTGTCTCTTGGGCATAATAGTAAATGTAAATCATTAGTCTAGGAGGAGTCTAGAATATCCTCAAAAACATAGATCAATCGAGCGATTTATCATCTAGGTTAGTATGGTTTCTCAATGTGTCTAGCAATTAAAACTATCGAGCAGTAAATATGTATGAGCGTAAAAGATCGATGTTTGTAAGAAAGAGAGATGATCTTTTAGAAAAAATAAAAGTATGGAATGAATTATGAGATAAAGGAACGAGGAAACCAGAATATGAGGGGCTGGAACGTGATCCTGACTCTAGAAGGGTCGTCTAGGTCGATTCGTCATGGTTGTGTCCGGGCTGGTTTCGTGTTGTATTTCTCCAAGGTATGGTGTTGAAGCCGCTACGTCCCTCGATGTTTCTTTGCGACCATCAAGGTCCATCGTTGAGGCCATCTTTGTGATTTTTCAAGAAGTATTCTGGAAGCAACCCAGCGATCGACTGGATTGGCTTGCTCTCCAAGTAAGGCAGTCAGTGGGGTGTCGTAGCTAGATCTCGCGTCTAGAAACTCCGATTGTGTGTAAAAACTGCGATCGCATCTAGATACTCCGTGTAGGAATTCCGATCGCTTGTAGAAACTCCGATTGAGTGTAAAAACTGCGATCGCATCTAGATACTCCGTCTAGAAACTCCGATCGCGTGTAGAAACTCCGATCGTGTCTAGAATCTCTGACTGGTTGTCTCCGGTGTGGAAGCGTTGGATGTCAATTTGATTTCTTCTGGAGAATCTGTGGATGGCGCCGATAACTAGCCATCTTGTACGCCCCGAGCTTTCTCCTATTGTTCCTTTTGCCGGGTGTTTCCAGCATCGTCTTGATTCTTCGACATTGTCTTCTGCTCTTGACATGAATGTCAATTGGATCGAAAGTTGCTTGCTTTCCTCCGGAATTACTTTCTTTATGTTCTATCCGGGCGTCGTGCGATCTGGGCAGTTCGTCACTCCGGTAGGTCACTCCAGAATTGCTTTCTGGTTGTGGAGTCGTTTGATCGTGTGACAACGAGTATATGGTGTCGATCGTAACGAAAGTTATTTGCTTTCGTTCGGATTTACTTCATTCTCAGCCCCACGGTGGGCGCCAAATTGTTTGAGCCAGAAATCTACCAAGCAAGATTGGTGACCCCTTGGCCTAGATCGGGCTTGAACAAAGCAACAAGAACGAAAGAATTGAAGAAGAAAACGCGTAAATTTGTATTGAATGTGTGAAGTCGTGTATATTAACGTGAATGTGTCAGTGTGTACAATGCATGACCCTCCCCTTGTATATATAGGGATGTCTAAAAGATAGATTGTTTACAAGATATATGGATAACTAGATAGATAGGTATCTACTAGATAGAATTTCCCTAGATATGACATAATCCTTGTTACATCGGATAGAGATAAACCTTATAAGATATAATTTAAGTCTTTCTTATACTTGGATGGTCAAATATATCGAAATTATGACTTGTTACTCGGACCATGTTCTAGAACATCGCTGCTGGGCTTCGTGGGCTTCTTGCAAGCAGCTCTAGTGCGCGTCGTGGGATTTTAATGATAGGGTCCAACACTTCCCTAGATAAGATAAGATTTTCTCCAATATGGTAGAATGTTCCGTGTAACAACTTCGGATTCTTCGGATCTCGTCGTTTCTCGTGGGCCTATCTAGATACGCGTACGGGTTCAGTAAGGATTAGGGGCCTCAGGCCCTGGGTCCAACACTTACCCTAGCCGAGAACTTTGCAAAAGCGTGCTATAAGCTTCATGTTTTCTTTATGGGACGTAATTGCTTGGTTCTCAACTGGTTCGAAAGGTGATCACATGAATGTTTGCTCAAGCTCTTATTTTGCTAAAGAGGTTATTTTGTTCAAGTTAGAAAGGACGCTAGTGTTGTAGTTTTTCAGTATGGGACGTAGCTGAGATCTGATCAGGCAATTATGGAAGGTGAAGTGTCGTCGGATTTGAATTTTGAACTTTGAATTTTGCATGTGGAAGACAGTTGTAACCACCCAATGCTTAAGGCAGAAGTTTTGCCACATGTTGCTCTGGGATTCACTGTACTGATTACCAGTGTACCCCTGGCTACCCTATATAAATCAATGCCTCTCCCGCATGAAACTTTACCGTCTTCAAAAACTTCCTTGCTCACAAAAACGCTCTGTCCACTCTCTAGATTTCCGATCACTTTCTCACTCTACTCTCAACTGAAAATGCCTCAACAAAGAAAGGACGTGGCCGGAACTTCTGCCGGAGGCAAGAGAAGGAAATTGGTGAAAGGGACTATCACCAAACCCAAACAACTTCAATTGGATGAGACTCTTGTAGACTTCATTGACAAAAAGCCCAAGACTCTTTACCGGTTGATTCGTGAGAGGATGTGCCTGCCATCCACGACTCCTCTTCAACAGAAGAACTATCATATCTTCATTAACAGGTTCGTTCTTCCAAAGCTTCATGAGCATGAGTATGAAGATCAGAAGTATGTAGGTGGGGACGTTCTTTTATATCGTCTCTATGGACCAAAGGCCCTCCCTACACTTCTTGACCTTATACTTGAAATGTCCAATGCTTTCCTTCCCTCCATTCCCATGTACCCCAAAATCTCAGTGGCCTACAGAATGCTTAATCAAGTGTGCCCCCCGCCTCCTCCCCCACAAAATATTTTACCTGCAAAGCATCCTGCCCCCTCCAAGTCCCCTTTATCCAAGTCATCTCTCCCAGCTCCCTCCAAACCCACAGAAATCCTTGACAAGTTCCCACCAGAAGTTACGGAAGCCAGAAGCAAGAAAACCCATGATAAACGGCCCCTCAAAAAGGCCAAGACCTTCAAAGCTCCTCAAAAACCCAGCTCCACAAATGTCCCTCCATCCAAAACCAAGGCGACGCCGTCCACCACTAAAGCGGTGCCGTCCCACAAAGTTCCTTCCCCTCCTCCTATCCGGATTGAACAATTACCAACTCCCTCCTCCTCACCTTCAAAAGATCCAAAGGACTTAGCCCTTATCATCCATTGCCCCTCCCCAATCAATTTTGCCAACTTCCCATCCGAACCCTCTCATATATCCCCACCGAAAGTCCCTCAGACGCCTATGTCAAGAGGTCCATCTACTGAAAGGGACGCTTTTTTTGAGAAGTAAGCTCAAGGGGACGCCTCTGAGCAAGCTGAAGCTCGTCCTTCCAAAGGACAGACTTTTAAGAGAAGAAAGGATGGGACTACTCCAAAAGTCCAAGTGATTGAGTCAGCTGAGCCGGAGAATGTGCCGTCCTCCAGTTCTTCAACCTCTGCTAAAGCTTCTGAAAGCAACAAAGGCACATCTGCCGTCGAGTCGTCCCCCCTCATCGACATCACAGGGGACTCCAATGACGAGGTTTAGGTGGTTGAGAACGCTCAAATGGTGGATTTTGAGCAAGAAGTTGAGCAAGTTGGTGTTGAAAATGTTGAAGTACCTCAGGACGTTGTTGTGCAACAAGTCGCTCAAAACAAGGACGCCGAGCTGAGTCTAGACGAGCAGCTTGCGCGCGATGAATTTGAGGAAGTTCCCTATGCCCTACCAGTCCTCCCAATCCTCCAACCCCAATCTCAAGAAGCTCTTGTTGATGCTACTGGACAGGACGCTTCTATCTCTGAACATCAGTCCCAACAACAAAACGAAGAACAGGCTGGTGACAATGAGAACGTGAACCAAGGTGGCGAAGAACAAACAGAAAATGTCCAAGGCATAGAGGAAGCTAGTAAAGACAATGCCGAGGACGACAGTGATGACTCTGATGATGATGACAACAATGATGAATCTGAGTCCCCAAAGGGGAAGAAAAAGACGGATGATGAGCCAGTCCACATTCTTGGCCCTCTCCTTCACAAGGAGGAATGGCTAGCCTCCTTCGACGACGCCAAAGAATTCTGGGAATTGCTTCGCTTCCAAGGTTGGACTAGCCTGGGACTGGAGTCAACAACAATAAATCCTGACCAAATCCAAAACTTCTATAATTCTCTAAGGTTCAAGAAGGACGGCTCTATGACATTCAAAATTGATGGAGAGACAGCGTCCTTTACTGAGAGGAACGTTCGGGCCTACCTTGGTCTGGGCAACAAGAAACCAGGCTCTGATGCTGTTAGCACCTTGCCTCCCAGCGGTTTTTACATGCCGGACGCCAAAGTGTACGAGCTCCTTGAACGCATCTTTTGTGGCAAAAAGCCTTTCGGCATTGATAGGGCAGCACACGTCCTCTCCAAAACAGGGGCGATTGCTCACTACTTCATCTGTCGAGCCATAGTCCCGCACCAGGAGAAGAAGAGCATATGTACAAACAATTGATTGTCTTCTTCTGAACGCCTTTCTACAACGCCGTCCCATCAACCTTGCGCGCATAGCAATGGAGCACATGGCAAAATGCGTAAGGAAGAAGCATGCCGTTCCTTATCCTGGACTCGTCAAAATTATTCTTCAACATCATAACGCATATGACGACTCCGTAGAAGAGGAATTGGGTATGCACTGCGACCAACGTAAGGGACTTGTCAACATCATGAATTTAGAAGAGCTACCGTCCATCAGGAAACAACTCAAGGCAGAAAAGGCTGAGGCAGAAAGGAAGGCTGAACAGGAAACTCTTGCGAAGGTTGTTGAAGAAGAACGCCTTGCAAGTATGGGTATAGAAGTTGCAGAGGACGCTCCTGATCTTACTCTGTTAGACTTTTTGTTCCTTAGGGACTCGCCTCCACCACAACTTCACCACTTGGACACTCCCTCTAGCAGCTACCGTCCTAAGCCCATTCCTCCTCCAGAGCACCTTCAACAATATCCGCCTCAAGAACTTATGGATGCCATCCTTCAGAACCAGTGCATAATGATTCAAGCTTTGCGAGAGTCGGCGGAACTGCATGAGAAGCTTCTAAAGCATTATCAAGAGTCCTCACGTAGACCTCCTTAGTGATCTCCGTCCCCCCTCAATCCCTCATATTTTTGTGCTTGTGCTTCTTTTGATTTAAAACACTTGAAATTTCTATGGGTCTGTAATGACATTATTCTCATTTTGTTTGAATGGCAGTTCTTTAGTTTTTGTGCATTTGATTGTTTAAGTGTTCCCTTGCTTCTAATTATGTTTTTATGCTACCGTTCTTATTCACTTTTTATCCTTTTCGATGATACCAAAAGGGGGAAGTGTAGTTTTGTAGAGATGCGCTATATATATTAGTTATCTAGAATAAGCAAGTGTTAAGGGGGAACTATTAGTGAAAGGTCTAAGGGACGCTATGCCAAATAAGTAGAGAACGCTTAGAAATTTGTTCTAGGACGATATGCTTTCCCTAAAATCCAAATGCTAGAAAGATCAAAGGCTGAAAACTTGTGCTTATAAAATTTTTGCTAAGTCTCAGAGGACGTTCTTAAAGTTTTCATGGATGCTAAGCTTAAATGTCAAAATATTCTTGTCTAAGGGTTTGTCATCATCAAAAAGGGGGAAGTTGTTGGAATGATGTTAAGAACTACCTTGTACTTAACATTGTGCATATACAATCGTCCCTTAGTTTTGATATGACAAACTCACTTTGATCTAATAAAGTTGTCCAAGTGTTCAGGAACGCTAGTGATGAAAAGGACAACAAGTGTGTGGACGTCCCTGAGGTGAAGGGACGCCACCATCCAAATGTAAGGACTAGCGAACTTACTACTTAAGCCAAGGATGCAGTCCCAAGCAAGTAGGAATTTAAGCTCAACTCCAAGCGTCCTTACAAGGCAACCCGACAGGATGACATCACTCGACAAGATTTGATAATCCGGGACATGTGGAGGCCGATCCTGTAGATCAGTCCATCACCACGTGAAAGCCGATCCTGTAGCAGAGTTCTACAATTGGTGCCAGGAAGCTTCCCTCATCACCGCCATCAACACGTGGAAGCAGATCCTGTAGCCCCTTACCTGAAGGCCATGATCGTCAGAGGAAAAGACGCCCTTCCCCAAGTTCTATAAATACCACCTGGGCATTTATGGTGACTCAAGCCTTTCAGAGAATATTCAGAGCGAATCAGAGTGAATACGGGAGACATCGATCCGGAACACCAAGAACAAGTCAAGAACTCTCAAGACTAAGTCTTAAATCGAGTGAAAGGCCGAACCAAAATCACAAGGTTGTTTGTAAAAGAAAACCAAAAGAAAGAAGGAGTCCTTACGAAGTACTGTAAGGATGTGTGAGTAGTGTCCTTTAGAAGTTAAGGTAGGTTACTATTATAGGCTTAAAGGAGTGTTACTAGTGGACTTAGGGACGCATTCTAAGTGCCAGAGAAGTGTAATTACTCGCCACTATAACTGTAAGAACGCCTAATAAGAAAGGAAAAATGCTATTCGAAAATCCTCAAAGGAGGTAGAGGTTTACACTTAAGGACTACTTTGGTCTTGAGTGGTTCCTCTATAAATAAACGTGTTCCTAGCTTATTTTTTTCATCGGTTTAGTTTTATTCCGCTACAAACCAAAGGACGTCCTTAATCTTCATTAAGGACGCCCTTAACAGAGTTAAGGACGCCCCTTGTGAGACGAACGATCCAACAAGGGAGCATATACTAACAACTTTCTACAAGCCTCTTTTTCAAGGTCATTTAAGGAACCCATTTTTCTAAAATAAAATACTTGGTATACCCACTTTTCCATAATTTCCTATGTCAAAAGATAGCCAAAGTTATTGTTAGGCTTCATCTAGAAAATTATCATCTTCATCATAATATTTTTTGTATCCAATAAATTACAAGGAAATACATTTCCACTTTAAATTGTTTTGTCTTTATAAGAGGCCTTATGATGTGATTCGCCTTAAGATCGGACCCGATTCTGGCTCGAGGGAGTTCGCGTTGCTTCTTGATATCGACTTGGGCCTGAGCTCTTGCTCCAACTTGTGAATTTGAACGAAAATGTGACACTTTCGGACGTGTGGAATTTCATGTGGGTTAAACTCTTTTTGTGGCATTTTATTTATATTGGATAAGTAGTCGGATCCCCCCATTTGGTCAACTCAGCGAGGAAAAACGACCAAGGGATACAAGGGTGCGGAACCAAACCCTAACAACCCGAACATCCCTAAGGATAGGTAGACGCTCACACTCGGTGTAAACCAAGTATGCACGCCCAAGGAGGATGAGGCGAGGCTCGAGTCTCACGAGCCCCACCGCCCTCCGAGCCTTCGGTCACCCGAAAGCCAAGGTGGTTTATGAAAAAAATACGAAGGGCTAGGCCAAGGCTCGAGTCTTACGAACCATAGCCTGCCACCCGGCCCTCGAGTCTCACGAGAGCCCTACGGCTTGAGTCCCACAAGCCGGGATAGGCCAAAACCCAAAACCCGGACAAAACGTCTCTAAGTTTGAGTTCAAAGCCAAATCTTAATCTACTAAAAACGAAGAATGGCATCCCTTTATATGGGGAAAATTTTGGGCTCTTGACTTGGCCTCCAAGGCGGTAATTGATGGCGGCTTGTTACTTGGAGTGGAAGGCATGCATCATTGAATGCTCATGTTGGCGGAAAGCTAACTTGAGGAGGTGGAGGTGGCGTCTTGGGCTTTGATGAAGGACGGTGGAAGCTTGGGCTTGGGCTCGTTCTTGACTTCGTTGTGGAGAGCTAGCCCGGCCAAACTTGTTCTTGAAAGTTGTGGTCTTACTTACTTGGTCCGCCTTCGGAAAAGTCCCGAAACGCGACATAGATGGGCGCCTAAACGTGGCACTGGCCCGAAGACGCGAATTCCCACGTGAGGCACCGGCGCCGCGGGATAGGTGCCTCGATGAGGCACCGGCGCCGAGAGGCGTGAGGGTGAGGGGATCGGGCACAACCCCCTTAGGCCTGGGCACGATCACATCATCCATCCCCCCTTGAAGAGGATTCGCCCTTGAATCCTTAGAGTCGTGCATGGGGGTGGCGGTGGCGAGGTGGTTGAGTCGCGCCGGCTCGCGGTTAAGAAATGGAGCCACCTCCTCGGATGCCAAAGGCCACAAAAAAACACCTCGTCATCCATAGGTTCATCAAGTTGATTTAGGAGCTCGTCGAGCTCGAACCATTCGTTGGCCTCCCACTCGAGAAAGCCCTCATTCCAAGCCTCGGCTTCGACCACCATGTCGTCCGCGGGAACAACTCGATGCGGTTCCATGTAGTCTCCTTCGGGTGCGTCAAAGCCATCAAGTGGAGCCTCACTGTCCATGATTTCCACGTATTCGTCTTCTTCTTCGGTGGACATGTCATTGGGACCCGAGTCGTGATTGCTCGATTCGTCGCTCGAGCTAGAGTCGCCCGAGCTAGAGTCGCTTAAACCATTACTGGTGTTGATTCTCGGACCCGTTTCTTATCCGGGGCTATCATCACCCTCTTTCTCTTGATTAAGCACAAGCTCTTGGTTGACGCTCGGCTCGCTTACGACCTTGTGGGAATGCTCGACCCCGTTATCACTCACAAGGTCGATGAAAGCGATGCCCTCCTTTCGGGGTGCCATGCCGCACACCCGACGAGGCCTGGCCACGGGCTTGCTCGAGGTAGTATTCTTGGTGAACATCATCTTGGACGCCATTGGGTAACTGAAAATTGCAAAGCACACACATAAGCCTCGTAAGACAAGAATTCTATCCGGGGCATGGCCATGTGCTCGGTTCTCTCTTTTTTCTTCCAAATCTCTCTGATACTCAAAAACTTACAGAACTCGCCTCGAAAGGCTCTGATACCAGATGATGTGATTCTCCTTAGGATCGGACTCGATTCGGGCTCGAGCGAGTTCGTGTTGCTTCTTGAGATCGCCTTGATGAGAAACACGGCCATTTTAGACGTGTGGGATTTTGGACAGAAACACGGCCATTTTAGATGTGTGGGATTTTTTTCCATGCCCCGGATCCTTTGGTTGGCGCATGGGAGTGGCGGTGGCGAGATGACTTAGACGAGCGGGTCCGCGCTTGAGAAGCGGTTCCACTTCCTCGGCCTCCAACGGTGTCAAGCAAAACATCTCGTCGTCATGCCCAAATGAGTGCGTGTTCAGCCGTCCATCGTGGGTTACACACCTCGTCCATTGCCAAGGACGCCCTAAGATGACATGTGCCGTCTTCATTGGCACGATGTCGCACCAAATTAGATCATGGTACCCGCCGATGATGAGCGGCACATACACGTAATGTGTCACGTGTAAGGCATCTTCATCGCCGAACCACCCAAGTGTGTAGGGCTTGGTGTGTCGTTGTATCTGAAACCCGGCCTGTTTTTGTACGTCCTCGGACACAAGATTGGAAGCACTACCCCCGTCAACATTAATGAGGCCGCCCACGCCTAGCATAAGAGCCCGACAATAAAACAAGTTGTACTTTTGTCCATCGAAGTAGTATTCATCTTCGCTCATGAGAATGTCTCCTACATTGTCCACTTCGTCGATGA
Source organism: Polygonum maritimum (assembly GCA_963924305.1). Classification (NCBI taxonomy): domain Eukaryota; kingdom Viridiplantae; phylum Streptophyta; class Magnoliopsida; order Caryophyllales; family Polygonaceae; genus Polygonum; species Polygonum maritimum. The sequence goes on along the minus strand of OZ002737.1, from coordinate 25,118,631 downwards.
CCTCCTCCTCATCCATAGGCTCGTTGAGTTGATTGAGAAGCTCATCAAGTTCAAACCACCCGTTAGCTTCCCACTCGGGAAAGCCTTCATTCAAATTCTCGACTCCGCCCACTTCTTCCTCCGGGTAAATTACTTGGAGCGGCTCCAAGTGTTCTTCGGCTGGCTCATCAAATCCTCCGATGGGAGCATCAAATTCCATGATCTCCACATCCTCATCCTCCCCATCGGTGGTCATATACGGACCCGAACCGCGGTCGCTCGACTCGTCGCCCGAGCTAGAGTTTCCCGAACTAGAGTCGTCCGACCCGTCACCGGTGTTGATGCTTGGGTCCGTCTCCTCTCCAGAGCTTGAATCAGCCTTCACATCTTGATCTTGAGTGAGCTCTTGGTGCACACTCGGCTCACTCGCAGCCTTAATCGACACCTCGAACTCGTCATCTCTTACGAGGTTGATGAATACAATGTCCTCCTTACGGGGCACCATTCAGCATACCCGACGAGGGCCAGCCAAGGCGTGGCTCGAGGCGCTCTTCTTAACACACAACATCTTCGAGGCCATGAGTAGTCCCTGAAAAATTTCCGCAAACCACACACAAAAGGCCTTTGTAAGACACACATGCGAGCCGGCATAAATTTGGGCCTCGGTTTACTCTCGTTTTTTTTTCGAACATGCTTCCGACTCTTTCTTCTTGATTGGGATCATCCGAGCTTGCATCCAGGCTCGTGCTCTTTTTTTTTTGAAGACACAATCGACCCCTTTCTTGATTTTGAAGCTTATGGATGCCATTTCGGTTTTAGACTTGAGGAACACGTCTCATGTCTCTTGTCATTGACTCAAGCGAATTATCACAAGCCATTCTTAATTTTAGTGACACATAAATCATAAATCATAATACACTTTCGATGCTCATGGGTGTTGGGACGCTATCAAGGACGCTTGCATACTTGGTAGTGTGCCCACACAACCGTCCCTTAGTTTTGATATGACAAACTCACTTTGATTCTAACAAATTTGTCCAAGTGTTCAGGAACGCCAGTGACAAAAGGACAACAAGTGTGTATGGGCGTCCCCTAGGCTTAGGGACGCTAGCTAACAGGAAGTAAGGACCAGCAAGAGATTACTTGAGCAAGGACGGAGTCCCAGAGCAAGTAGGAACCCAAGCCGAGCATCCTTACTCACTAGCCGACAAGATGACATCACTCGACAACATTTGATCATCCAACAACACGTGGAGACCGATCCTGTAGCAGAGTCCAACACTACGTGGCGGACGATCCTGTAGCAGAGTTCATCAACACGTGGCGGCAGATCCTGTAGCGGAGTCCATCATACACAGCTGGATACAGGAAGCTTCCTCATCACCGCCAAACCACATGGAGGAAGATCCTGTAGCCACGTTCACGAAGGGCATGATCGTCAGAAGAGAAAGACGCCCTTCCCCAAGTCCTATAAATAGCCCAAGGCATTTATTGTGATGTTAACGCTTTCAGAGAATATTCAGAGAGAATCAGAGGAAAGCGACTCACTCAAGAACACGAAGAACTAGCTCAAGAACTCTCAAGAACAGTACTAGACTTGTGCTAGATCGAGTGAGGATTGTAACCCAAATCACAACTTGTTTGTACTCAGAAAAACCCAAAAAGAAAGAGAGAGTCCTACGAAGTACTGTAGGACGTAGGGATAGTAGTCCTTTAGAAGATTAAACTCGCTTAAGTTGTAGGCTTAGAGGAGTCCTTTACTAGTGGACTGAGGAAGAACGCTAAGTGCCAGAGAACTGTAAAGACTCGCCAGTACAACTGTAAGGACGTTTAATATAAAGGAAGAAGCTATTCAAAAATCCTCCAAGGAGGTAGAGGTTTACACTCAAGGACTACGTGGTCTTGAGTGGTTCCTCTATAATTCACTGCGTTCATTATTTCACCTGTTTAGTTTAAATTCCGCTGCACAACTAAAGGACGCCCTTACTCCTCGTAAGGACGCTTGACCAAAGGACGCCTTTACCTAAATAAAGGACGTCCCTCAGTTATACTAACGATCCAACAATTGGTATCAGAGCATGCGCTCTAGATTTTGCTGAGTTGCAGGTGCAAAATGGACATGGAACCTATTGGAATCTCTTTTGTGAAGCCTCCGTGCCTAACGGACGGCAACTTCAACCGTTGGAAGATTAGATTTGAAAACTTTTGCAGGAGTCAGAACTATCAATGCTGGAAAGTAATCATAAAGGGAGACCTCAAAGTTCCTGCTGACAAAGCTGACAAACAAGACGAGTGGGGTCCTGATGAATTTAAGTTGATGGAAACAAATGCGAAGGCAATATGCTTCCTTCAAGCGTCCCTCTGTGAAAGGGACGCCACCAGAGTTAGCAATATGGCAACAACTAAGCTACAGTGGGAAGCTCTTGAGAAATTTCATGTGGGAACCACTGATATGAAGGAGGACGTTCAGCTGCAAATCAAAAGAGAGTTCTATGCCTTCAGAATGCTGCCAAATGAAACGGTCAATGACTACTCCTATCGTTTTGAACCCCTCGTCACCAAGATGAGAATCTTGGGCGTCCCAAAAGCTGAAGTCTCAATGAGGAACAGAGTTCAAGTAGTCATTGATGGGTTGACTGGAATCTGGAACTTTGATAAAACAACCTTCAAAGAGAATACAGCCACAAGAAGCTTGAGATGGAAGAGATCTATGGGAAGCTAAGGCAGTATGAAGCAAGAAGGAACTTTGACATGGCTGAGCTAGGACGGAATCCACAAACAGACCTTGCTTTGGCAACAACAACACCAGAGTACGTTGAGTATTTGCGTAGCCAAAGAGAACTTGCTTTGATGGTGGAAGCCAACAAGAACGAGAACCGTGAGAAGATGTGCGTCTAAGCGTTAAAAGAAAAAGAAAGCAAGTCAAAGGAAGAGCTTAATGAAGAGGAATAACTTGCTCTTCTGCACAAGGCTCTCCGTATCTATGGTAAAAGGAGAACATATTTTAACAAACACAAGATGCCATACAAGAAGGAAAGTCCCAAGTACACAGAGGCATAAATGAAAGAACTTACTTGCTACAAATGTAACAAGAAAGGACATTTTGCCAAGAAGTGTACTACAGGAATGTCCTCAAAGGAAATGAAGACAAAAGCTCTCTTTGAAGCGTGCTCAGCTGCATGGGATAATGTTAGTTTTGATGATGAAGAACCTGATGAACAAGCAGCGTACGTGGCTATCCAGGACGCCTCAGAACCTGATGAACAAGTGGCGTACATGGCCATGGAGGACGCCTCAGCTGTTGAAGAGGACGCCTCAGAGAAGGAACCAAAGGTAACACATGAATCCATGGTGAATTCCTTAGAAAGATGTTCAAAATCAAAACTTATCAAACTCATTCGTAAAATCATGGAAGAAAGTCTTGCAATGAAACAAAGAATGGATGAACTTGAACTTGAAACTGAAAATATTATGGTTGAATGTGAGAACTGTGCTACAGTGTCTTTGCAACTAGAGTCCTCATGTGAAGAAAGCAAATCCCTAAAAACCGATGTGATGTGTCTTAAACTAGAGAACGCTAAGCTTACGGAAGAAGTGAAGGTGTTAGGAAAGAATCCTATCATTGAGGAAGTTAGACCAATGGTTTTTGTCCCAGCAAAGAGAGGACTAGGTTATGAGTCTGACACTAAGAACTCTCTACCTAGCGACTTTGAGGCAAACAAAACTTCAGAACTTGAACTTGAAAGGGAGAAAACCAAGAATCTTCTTGAGAAAATTAGAGTCCTAGAGAGTGGAGAGAAAGGCCAAGAGGACTACTACACTAACTCCACTAGTCATAGGATCTATAAGAAAATTGCTAAGGGGGAAGGTTCTAAACTCTGTAACCCTCAAAGGATGAAAGAGAACAAAATCCAACGTCCCAATAAGAAGTACTACCTTGGTACTTACTATAGGACGTGTTGGTACTGTGGACAAGGAGACCATTTCAAATATGACGGTTTAAAACTGAAGGAAGATACTGAAAGTCGAAAAGCTGCTAGGACTAACATTGAAAATGAGAAATCCGTCCCTAAGGCTAACCTTATGCGTTCTAGACGTTCTAGGAGTTCTTTCCGAAAGCAAGCTATTTCAAATGATGTTAATATAAATGACTACATGCCAGAACCAGAGTTCTATTACTGTAACGAACCAGGTAAGGAGCACCTTGCCTGGGTCGCCAAACACTAATTTTGTTTTGGTAGGTGGAAGTGAGGGGACGCCCATGGATCATTGATAGTGGCGCCTCAAATCATATGACAGGAAGCCATATCCATCTCACTTCTATCCAAAGTAGTGCCACGGGAGGAACTGTCTCGTTTGGCAACAAGGGCAAGGGAAAGATCAATAGGACGGGAATTGGCTTTCTCAATCCGTCCATCAAAGCAACAAACGTTAGCCTTGTTGAAGGACTTGGCTTCAATCTCCTTAGCGTCTCTTAAATGTGTGATCAAGGTGAAAACCTAGTCACATTTGATTCAAAGGAGTGCCTCGTTATCAACAAGAAATCAAACAAAGTTGTTCTCAAAGGAGTTCGCAAGAACAATGTCTACATCTTCAATCAAGAGTTCAAGCCTCAATCTGAGTTGTGTTTATCTGTTTCAAAGGAGGACGCTGACCTCTCGCATCGCCGCCTTGGCCATGTTGGACCAAGCACAATCCTTAAACTACATCAAAGAAATCTTGTGAAAGGACTTCCCCGAATTGATCCTGAGAAAATTGAACAGTGCGAAGCCTGTATCAAAGGGAAGCAAACAAGAACGTCCTTCAAGTCCAAGAACGAAGTCAGTACAAAGAAGCCTTTGGAACTTCTCCATATGGATCTTTGTGGACCAATGAAGACGCTGAGCTACGGTGGAAAGAGGTACATTTATGTTATTGTGGATGATTTTTCTCGATTCACTTGGGTTCTTTTCTTGGTGTCAAAAGCAGATTGTTTCAACGCGTTCAAAGTCTTCATCAAACAAGTAGAAGTTGCCCTTGAGACGCACCTGAAAGCCATAAGATCAGACCATGGGACGGAGTTCCAGAACTCAGAGTTCCTAGCCTACTGTGATCAACATGGTGTCTCACACAACTTCTCAGCTCCAAGGACTCCTCAACAAAATGGAGTTGTGGAAAGAAAGAATAGGACGCTTGAGGATATGGCAAGGACTATGCTGCTAGCAAATAGCGTCCCCAAGTACTTCTAGGCTGAAGCTATTGCTACAGGTTGCTACATCATCAATCGTGCCATGATCCGTCCTCTGCTTAAGAAGACGTCCTATGAGTTATTGAATGGAAGGAAGCCTCGCATTGACTATCTCAGAGTTTTTGGATGCAAGTGCTTTGTTCACAACAACGACAAAAAAAGACTTGGAAAGTTTGATGCAAGGAGTGATGAAGTTATATTCCTTAGGTACTCTCTCACCAGCAAAGCATATAGAGTTTTCAACAAAAGGACTCTAAAGCTTGAGGAGAGTATTCATGTTGTGTTCAAAGAGAGTTCTTCTCACAAAGAAAAACAAAGTAAGAAAGAACGCTCTTCCTCACAACAGTAGGACGACTCTGAAGACGAAGTTGAAGATTGGTCCTCTGGAAAATACTATGTTCCTAAGGACGCTACTCCAAATCCTGAAGAAGTCTCAGTGGATGTTCCTAGTGTTGTTCAGGGAGTTCCATCTCGAAGTGAATCCCCAGTTCAACAAGATGTGGCTGAATCAAGTCAACAAGGGGAGCAACGTCAAGGTGACGCTCTCTCTGAGGGGGAACACACTGAGGACGATGCTCAAGATGATAGAGATGATTCTCATGGAGACATTGATCCAAGATTTGTTCAACTATTCCAAAGGGAGTCCCGCTTCTCTAGGGACCACCCAACCTCTCAGATTGTCTCAGATCCCTCTCAGGGAGTTCAAACTAGGTCAGCTGCAAGCAAGTCCCAAAGTGCAAATTTGGCCTTTTGTGCTTTCAATGCCTTTGTGTCTATGGTGGAACCAAAGAACATCAAAGAAGCACTTCAGGACGCTGACTGGATTCAAGCAATGCAAGAAGAACTCAACCAGTTTGAAAGGAACAACGTTTGGACCCTTGTCCCAAAGGCAAAAACATCATAGGGACGCGCTGGGTGTTCAGAAACAAACTTGATGAAAGTGGACGTGTGTCAAGGAGCAAGGCAAGACTGGTGGCTCAAGGATTCAAGCAAGAGGAAGGAATAGACTATGATGAGACCTTTGCTCCTGTTGCTAGAATTGAGGCCGTTCGTCCCCTTATTGCCTTTGCCGCACACAAGGGATTCAAGTTATTTCAGATGGACGTCAAGACTGCCTTTCTCAATGGAAAACTCAAGGAGGAAGTGTATGTTGCTCAACCCCCTGGCTTCGAGGACGTCTCTCGCCCAGATCATGTGTACTACTTGGACAAAGCGCTCTATGGAGTCAAGCAAGCCCCTCGTGCATGGTACGACAGGTTTGCGTCCTTTCTTTTGTCTCATAGATACACAAGAGGTTCAATTGATAAAACTTTGTTCATTAAGAAAGTTCACAAGGACATTTTAATTGCCCAAGTCTATGTTGATGATATAGTCTTTGGTAGTACTAACATGAAACTTGTAGATGAGTTCAAGTCCTTAATGAGTAGTGAGTTTGAGATGTCCCTCATTGGAGAACTCAATTTCTACTTGGGACTACAAATCAACCAACTCAAGTAAGGGACGCGTATTCATCAACAAAAATTTGTCCGTGAAATGCTTGAGAAGTACGGGATGAACACGTCCAAGCCTGTTGCTACACCTTGCTCTCCCAACTCGCGTCTTTATGCAGATGAACAAGGAAAGGACGTTGATCAAAAGCTTTACAGAGGAATGATTGGCTCTTTACTCTACTTGACCGCAAGCCGTCCCGATATCATGTTTGCAGTTTGCTAGTTTGCACGTTTCCAGGCGAACCCAAAAGAGTCCCACATACAAGAAGTCAAGAGGATCTTTGACTCGGCTAAAGTCGTCGTGCCAAGATCAAAGATAAATAACCCAAACAAACAAACTAGTATAGTAAGCAAGTAAGGGGTCGAACCCAAGAGAACTATGGCTTCTAGTATTAATATAATTACCAACTAAAGATAAGGAGGATTGAAGAGAAGAATCTAAACTAAACTAGGAAACAAATAAACAAATAGATAGGAGGGAGGTTCATTCAAAAGATCCACTCATGAAATAATCACTCGATCATAGATTCATCCATTGATTTCATTCACACCTATGGTTAATTCCTATCCCGATCATTAACAATCGCAAGTCCACGGTCCAAGCAATTCTATAACCCTAGGAAAGGACGCTTAAACCTAGAATTAGCATAGAGAACAAGGATATTAGGAAATCAAATCATGCAATCAAGCTACGAGTCTCATGCACAATTAAACCATTACATACTCTTCCCTAAACTAGTCCACGGTCCTAGAATAGAGTTGTTTCGAGAATAGGAAAGATGCATAGACAACAACCAATCCTAAATCAAACGATAGATCTAAGTCAATCAAACAAGTTGGCCAGACTCATAAAATCAAGCATAAATCATGGGATGAAGCACAAGAGTATCAATATTAACCAAAGGATAGAAATCAATTACCAAAACCTCACAAGTTCATACATCAGAGCTTCTCCCTTGAACAAACCCAAGGAGACTAGCTCTCCATAACTAAAGAAGAATTGAATTATGAGAAAGAAGATAGAAGGTAGAATGTATTCAAAACCTAAGGCTGGCTCCTCCTTATATAGCCCAAGGAACAAGCTCCACGAGATAGATAAGGAAAGAGGCAAAAGATAGAAAAGGAAACAAGATAGAAAGATTTCGGCCCGCTTCGGATTCGGCATCACCGCGGTCGCGTCTCCATGGCCGCGCCCGCGCTTTCACGACAGAATGGAACAAGTCTTCTCGGCAGCCACCGCGGTCGCGTCGTCCAGGCCGCGGTCGCGGAATCTCGACAGAATCGCTGGTGTCACTTCGGAGGCTGTTTTGACCATCTTCGGCTTGGAATCTCACTTCGGTGTAAAAAGATGAATTGAATCCCTTGAAGTTAGCGTTCCAATGGCACCGGAATCAACTCAATCCGACCTCTGTAGCGCAAGATATAGCCTTCGCAAGAAAGTGGTGTCGCGCAGACAGCTCAAAACGCCTTAAAACTCTTGATTCTTGAATCCTTGTGTCTTCGGCATAGATATTACAATTACCACAAACTCTAACCTAAACACACTCAATATAGCTCTAAAATACAAGAGTTAACCTATACAAAATAGAGCGAATCAAATTCCCCCATACTTAGATCCTGCTCGTCCTCGAGTAAGCTCAAACAAATATAACAAGGTAGTACATCTAAGATCTCAGGAAATACAAGGGAAAAGAAAACACTCAACTCACAACCCGAACCCAAAAATAGAGAAATCATGAGCATAAAACAATGAAGCTTAAACACACACCTCACAACAAGATATATCACTCAAGCTCTAAAAAGATGAAAGAGAGCAACCTAGGATCTACCCAAATCTAACATAAAGCCCCAAAGTCCCCAAGCAAGAATGATCCTAAAACACTCAAATTTTACCGCTCAATTTTGCGTAGGCGCCCTTTCGGGTTTTCACCTAACCGCTCTTTTCATTTTTCTCAAGGGTGTGCTCACAAATACTCACAACTCTCATTAACCTCATATTACCCCAGCCTAATGCTGGTCCGGGTTACCTGCTTATTACCTGAGCCGCCCTTTCGGGTTTTCGACTCATCCCAGGATTTATATGCCTTTTTTCAATTTTTATGGCTCTTTCTATCGTTTTTCTTTTCTTTCTTTCTTTATTATGCAAAAAATATGGTGCAAGTGCTCCATAAAAAGAAGAAAATCAAAAATCTGAAGCAAATCTCTAACTACACTAACTAGGATAAGCGAATGCGAGTACTCCTTCCCCCATACTTAAATCCTTCATTGTCCTCAATGAAGCAAAGAGAAAGGATAGAAGCAAGGAAGAATGTATATCAGAAGACTCACAATCGATTAAGAGGGGTGGAATGGAAGAACTCTTCATGGGTGGTAGAAGAATGGACGAAAGCTTTGGAATCACCATTCTGCACGCAAACCACGGGCGCGGGTGTACGGGCCGCGGTCGCTCAATCACAGCAGAGAGCAAAAGTCTTGGGCTGGCGTACCACCGCGGGCGCGTTGAGAGTGGCGCGGTCGCGGTACTCGTGCAGGGACGAGTTCTTGACTCCGTCTTGAACAATGTGATGTATAAACAACCTTCGTATCTTGACTCGTCTCTCGAAAGATGAACTAATACTTGAACTCGAGCCGTGGAGAAGAGAACTCTCAAGGGAACAAAGCTCCCCCATACTTAGGCTTTTACACATAGCCAACATAATGGAATTCTAAAGGTGAATGAAAAGAAAAGAAATAGAAGGGGTGAAAAGTAGATGGAAAGATATAGATAATGGTGAACATAGAAGGATGGAAAGATAGATGGATGGTAAAGATACATGGAAAGTAGAAGATAGATGCCCGAAAGTTTTTTTTTTTTTGATTTTTTTTTTTGATTATTTTTTTCAACCGGACCCCGACCTCACCGCGGGCGCGGTAATTTTTTATTTTTTTTCGGAACAAACTGCATCACCACCGCGGGCGCGGTTTGTGGACCGCGACCGCGGTGTCTAGTACCTGTACGTCGGGAGTTTTTGTATTCGAAACGCGACTGCGGTTGCGCACTTGCGGGCGCGGTTCAAGCATAAAACGTTCTTTCGAACCTAGTACCTGCATGTTAGCCCGGTTTTTTTTTACAGTCAATAAAAATATCAATACTAGAAAGAAACCAAAGTTCCCCGGCAACGGCGCCAAAATTTGACTTGGCTAAAGTCGTCGTGCCAAGATCAAAGATAAATAACCCAAACAAAGAAACTAGTATAGCAAGCAAGTAAGGGGTCGAACCCAAGAGAACTATGGCTTCTAGTATTAATATAATTACCAACTAAAGATAAGGAGGATTGAAGAGAAGAATCTAAACTAAACTAGGAAACAAATAAACAAATAGATAGGAGGCAGGTTCATTGAAAAGATCCATTCATGAAATAATCACTCCACCATAGATTCATCCATTGATTTCATTCACACCTATGGTTAATTCCTATCCTGATCATTAACAATCGCAAGTCCACGGTCCAAGCAATTCTATAACCCTAGGCAAGGACGCTTAAACCTAGAATTAGCATAGAGAACAAGGATATTAGGAAATCAAATCATGCAATCAAGCTACGAGTCTCATGCACAATTAAACCATTACATACTCTTCCCTAAACTAGTCCACGGTCCTAGAATAGAGTTGTTTCGAGAATAGGAAAGATGCATAGACAACAACCAATCCTAAATCAAACGATAGATCTAAGTCAATCAAACAAGTTGGCCAGACTCATAAAATCAAGCATAAATCATGGGATGAAGCACAAGAGTATCAATATTAACCAAAGGATAGAAATCAATTACCAAAACCTCACAAGTTCATACATCAAAGCTTCTCCCTTGAACAAATCCAAGGAGACTAGCTCTCCATAACTAAAGAAGAATTGAATTATGAGAAAGAAGATAGAAGGTAGAATGTATTCAAAACCTATGGCTGGCTCCTCCTTATATAGCCCAAGGAACAAGCTCCACGAGATAGATAAGGAAAGAGGCAAAAGATAGAAAAGGAAACAAGATAGAAAGATTTCGGCCCGCTTCGGATTCGGCATCACCGCGGTCGCGTCTCCATGGCCGCGCCCGCGCTTTCACGACAGAATGGAACAAGTCTTCTCGGCAGCCACCGCGGTCGCGTCGTCTAGGCCGCGGTCGCGGAATCTCGACAGAATCGCTGGTGTCACTTCGGAGGCTGTTTTGACCATTTTCGGCTTGGAATCTGACTTCCGTGTAAAAAGATGAATTGAATCCCTTGAAGTTAGCTTTCCAATGGCACCAGAATCAACTCAATCCGACCTCTGTAGCTCAAGATATAGCCTTCGCAAGCAAGTGGTGTCGCGCAGACAGCTCAAAACGCCTTAAAACTCTTGGTTCTTGAATCCTTGTGTCTTCGGCATAGATATTACAATTACCACAAACTCTAACCTAAACACACTCAATATAGCTCTAAAACACAAGAGTTAATCTATACAAAATAGAGCGAATCAATCTTTCGCTACCTCAAGGGACGCGATGATCTTTGCCTTTGGTACCCAAGGAAGACGTCCTTCAAGCTTGTTGGCTACTCGGACGCTGATTATGCTGGTCATGTGATTGATAGGAAAAGCACTTCAGGAATGGCACAGTTCCTTGGTTCATGCTTAGTCTCTTGGGGATCTAAGAAACAGAACTCTGTGGCACTTTCGACTGCGGAAGCCGAGTACGTTGCTACTGCTTCGTGCTGTTCACAAGTCATCTGGATCAAATATCAACTTGAGGACTACCGTATCAATCTTGAAACTATTCCTATTCGTTGTGATAATATAAGTGCTATTGAAATTTCTAAGAATCTTGTTTTTCATTCACGCACAAACCATATTCATTTAAGGCATCATTTCTTGCGTGATAATGTAGAACTAGGACTTATTAGTATGGAGCATGTAAGGACTGAAGACCAAATAGCTGATATTTTCACTAAGGCGCTTGATAGACGTCCCTATGAGCATCTAAGGTTGCTCTTGGGGATGATAACTTTTAAGTAGCAAGTCCCGTTCTACTATTCCCTCAATGATTTCCTATGTTTAGTAGATTCTAAGTGTTTAAGAACTGTTACGCATTGAATTCATATTTGCAAGGACACTAGTCTAAAACTTCATGTGTTTGCTACTTTGGAACGCCATTCAAATTTTCTCTATTTGTCTTGAAAAGAGTATCCCTGATCACCCAACCCGCATTATAAGCCGAAATGATGGGAACTCTAAGCTTCCCTAGCCGAGAACTCTGTAAAAGCGTCATATGAGCTTCATATTTTTCTTTTACGGGACGTACTTGCTTTGTTCTCAAATGGTTCGCAAGGTGATCACAGGGACGGTTGTTAAGGCTCTTGGTTTGCTCAAAGAGGTAATTTTTGCTAAGTTTGACAGGACGCTCAGTGTTTGTAAGAGAGGACGCCAGTTTAGTTTTGAGAAGAAGTTGAAGAGTCAGAAATTTGAATTTTGAACGTTTGCACAGTGACCGTTGTAATAGCTCAAATCTTAAGGGGGAAGTTATGCCACGTGTCGCAAAGAAAATCAGTCTTAATTACAGTTTGTGCCACCGCTTCCTCTATATAAGGCCAGAACAGTCACTGTCTCTCATTTACTGCTCTCACCAAACTTCCCTGCTCTCAATTTGCTTTGCCATCTCTCTAACATTCCGACGAATTTTTCTCACTAAAAGCAATTAGAAAATGTCTCAAAGACTAGGGAACGTGGCCGGATCTTCTGCCGGCGGTAAGAGAAGGAAATTGGTGAAGTCCCACACCATAGAGAAACCTAAACAACTAGTTCTCAATGAATCTCTTGTGGACTTCATCAATAGGAAGCCCAAGACTCTCTACATGCTTATCAGAGAGTGAATGGATCGAGAGGACGTCAAGCAGGACGCCGTAAAGACCAGGAATTCTGACAAGTTTTTGGAGAGGTTCGTCATTCATGGCCTCCACAAGAATGAGTACAAGGACCAGCCCGGGATAATGGAGGACGTGCTCTTTTTCTCGCAATTCGGTGGTGAGAATCTTGCTCCCTTACTTGATCTCATTCCTGATATGCACAATGCCGTCTTTCCCGAATTTCCTATGTACTCAAAGGACTCCCCCGCCTTCCAAATGCTCAAAAATAGACTGCCTAGTCCTTCTCCCCAACCTCCTCAAATTCCAACAGTCACCACCAAAAAGCTTTTGAAACGTCCAGCTCATCGTCCCCTCTCTCAAAATCTTCCAAACCATTTTCCTCCTCCAAACCAACCGAGATTGTGGACAAGTTTCCACCTCATATCAAAGAGGGACGTTCCAAAAAGGTTCATGACCCAAGGCCTCTCAAAAAGGCTAAGTCTTCCAACGTCCCCTCATCTAAAAGGCCAAGCTCCACAAAAGGCCCCTCCAAACTTTCAAAGCAATCCACTCCTCCACCTCAACAAGCTCTCAAAATTATTCAACTCCCAACTCCTCCTGCGTCCCCCAAACCTTCAAAAACAAACGCAGTTATTCCCTTCTAACCCAACCCTCATTTGTCTCCTCTCAATTTTGCCAACTTCCCTTCAGCCCCGGCCCACATTTCCCCACCAAAGGACCCCGAGACTCCCAGGTCCCGTCGTCCTTCATCTGAAAGTGGCCCAGAGGACGTTGAGCAGCGTTCCACTCTTGAGCACACTTTTCGCCGCCGCAAAATTGGTGAAAAGCCTAAGGTGCTGCTGGTCAAGGAAGCTGCAGAGCTAGAGCACATCTCCACCTATAGTTCCTCCTCTTCAAGCTCTTCTGCGAAGAGCCAATAAGGAACTCCTGCCGGTGAGTCCTCCCCATTCGTTGATATCACAGGGGACTCCAATGATGAGGCAGAAGGTGTTGAGAATGCTCAAGCTGCCAAAGATGCTGAGGTAATTGAAGTTGCTGAGGACGCTGGTGAGCACCAGGTCGCTCAAAAGGACGCCGAGCCCACTCTATCTGACGAGCTCGAGCGTGATGCTGCTGAGATCCCACCCTACAACCAATCCCTTCCCATCCTCAACCCCCAACCCACCCCTCAAGAAAACCCCTCCCCCACAATCCAAACAGAATCCCACCAAGTCCCTGTGGACGCTGAGCTTTCCTCTGAACATCAAACAGAAGCTCAGGACGCTGAGGAGACGTCCCAAGGCAGAGCTCCCTCTGAAACAGTACAAGACACAGTGTGTGGCAATGATGAAACAGTGCAAGGCACTGAGGACGCTCTTGCTCAGGACGATGCTGATTCTGATGAGGACGTTGGGGACAGCTCTGATGAGGATGATGACGAGCCAGAGTCCCCTAAGCGTTCCAAGAAGAGAAAAGCTGACGGCGGACCAGTAAACATTCTTGGCCCCTTAGTGTACTCTGAGGAATGGCTCGCGTCCTTCTCCAAAGACAAGGACGTTCAGGAATTTCTTGAGCTTCTACGTTTCCAAGGTTGGCTCTCCATTGGTCCTGCTCTAACAGAAATTAACAATGACCAAATCAAAGAGTTCTTCAAGTCTCTGCGCTACAAGTCCAAGGCTGGTACGCTTCATTTCAAGATTGACGATGAGCCTACTCAAGTCAATGAACGCCAGGTCCGTGCCTTTATGGGACAACCCTCAAAAGCCACCGTCCAATGCTCTTAGCTCCCTTCCTGAAAACGGCTTTGAGATGACAGATGATGAAGAAGTGGCGCTTCTTGAAAGGATTTTCCAAGGGAAAAGACCTTGTGGGACGGACAGGGTTGCTCATGTGCTATCCAAGCTTGGCGCTATTACTCATTACTTTATCTGCAGAGCAGTCCTTCCACGGCAAGAGAAGCGTTCAGTAGTGCAAACTCATGTGTTGGGACGATATTAAGGACGTCAGTCGTTAATATCCAAACCAATAATAATCGTCCCTTGTTTTGATAATGACAAACTCAAATGTATTTGATAAGTTGTCCAAGTTTTGATCTCAGGTAAGTCCAGTGGACGCACATGAGCGAAAAGGACAACAAGTGAACAGCAGTCCCTATGCTGTAGGGACGCATGTTACCAGAACTTCCAAAGCTAAACGTAATTGGCGGAGTCCCTGCGCAAGATAGGACGGAGTCCTCATCAAGAAGGGACGCGCGCCAAAATACGGACGAAGTTCAAATTCAAATCAAGGCCGCCCCAACACGATTACATCATCGTCCGGCCTTAGTCCTCAAAAGGAAGCTTCCTTTGTCTGGGCACGTGTAGACAATGCCAAAGACGTCGCTTTCCCAACAATGGTCCCCTACCCAAGCGTCAACAGAGTTGACCTCCTCAAGACGCTCATCGCACCGTTGATCAAAGATCGAGGATCCTGCCAAGTCTCAGAGGACGCTAGAGGACAAGAATCACTTCCGCTATAAATACTCTCCAAGGAGTATGCATAGCGGTAGAGATGTGTGTGTGCAAGAGTGGACTTTGAAGACTTTCTCTCAAGCTCTCCCGAAGCATTCAAGAACACGAACGAAGATCAAGAAGATCAAGTGAGCTTGAAGCAAGAGAAAGAAAGTCCAAACACATCAAATCCAAAACGAACCACAAATCAATTAGAGTTGTAGTTTGTCTCTCACAACGAACCGTGAGAGACGTGAGTGATAGCTTCCTTATAGCTAAGAGTGTTAGGTTACTTGTTAGGTCGAAAGGAGTGTTACTAGTGAGGCTAAGGACGGACGCTTAGCTCAGAGAAGTGTAACGACTCGCCTAAGTTGTAAGGACTCGCTCTTAATAAGATAAGGGACGGCTATTGAAAATCCTCCAACGGAGGTAGAGGTTTACCCATAAGACTAGTTGGTCTTAGTGGGGTTCCTCTATAAATACTCGTGTCCACTTATCTTGTATTCTGTTAAGTCTATTTTCCGCTGCACTAAAGGACGCCCTTAACCCAGTTAAGGACGCCCTCATTAACTGACTTACGATCCATCAATTGGTATCAGAGCAGGCGCTCTAGATTTTTGTTGAGTTGCAGGTACAAGATGGACATGGAACCTATTGGAATCTCTTTTGTAAAGCCTCCTCGTCTGACGGACGGCAACTTCAACCGCTGGAAGATCCGCTTCGAGAACTTTTGCAGAAGTCAGAATTATCAATGCTGGAGAGTGATCATGAAGGGTGACCTTACCATCCCTGATGACAAGAAAGACAAAGAGGACGAGTGGGGTCCTGACGAATTCAAGCTTTTGGAAACAAACGCTAAGGCTATATGCTTCCTTCAAGCGTCCCTCTGCGAAAGGGACGCCACCCGAGTTAGCAATTTGGCAACAGCCAAACTACAATGGGAAGCTCTTGAGAAGTACCATGTGGGTACGGCAGAGATGAAGGAAGACGTCAAGCTTGAAATCAAACGAGAGTTCTATGCCTTCAGAATGCTTCCTAACGAATCTGTCAAGGACTACTCATACCGCTTTGAAGCTCTTGTGACCAAGATGCGAAATTTAGGCATCCCAGAAGCTGAAGTCTCAATGAGAAACAGAGTCGGAGTAGTCATTGATGGGCTTACAGGAAAATGGAATTTTGATAGGACTACGTTCAAGGAGAACACAGCCAACAAAACCCTGGATATGGAAGAGATCTATGGGAAGCTGAGAGGGTATGAAGCGAGAAGGGAAGCTGATATGGCTGAATTGGCTAGAAACCCCCAGACAGATCTTGCTTTGATGACGTCAACTCCAGAGTACGCTGAGTATCTGCGCCACCAAAGAGATATTGCCCTAATGGTGGAAGCAAATAAAAATGAGAATCGTGAAAGGATGCGTGCTCAAGCTTTGAAAGAAAAGGAAAGCAAGACTAAGGAACAGCTGGAAGAAGAGGAAGAGATTGCCCTTCTACACAAAGTTGCTCGCTTATGGGGTAAAAAGGCCAGAGATTCCAAGAAACACAAGATGCCTTACAAAAAGGAGAGTCCCAAGTATACAGAGGCAGAGATGAAGGAACTTACTTGCTACAAATGTAACAAGAAAGGACACTTTGCTAAAAGGTGTACTACGGGACTAAACTCAAAAGAAATGAAGATGAAAGCTCTCTTGGGAGCGTGCGAAGCCGCATGGGATAATGTGAGTTCTGATGATGAAGAACCAGAAGGACCAGTGGCGTACATAGCCGTAGAGGACGCCTCAGATGATGAGCAAGTGGCGTACATGGCTGTGGAGGACGCCCCAGTCCCAGTCCTTGAAGAGGACGCTTCTGAAAAGGAACAAGAGGTAACTCGTGAATCCATGATGAACTCCTTAGAGAATTGTTCCAAAACCAAACTTATTAAGCTCATTAAAAGAATCATGGAAGAAAGCGTTGTTATGCAACATAGAATGGATGAACTTGAACTTGAAAGTGAAAATAGGCTAGTTGAATGTGAGAACTGTGCTACAGTTTCTTTACAACTAGAGTCCTCGTATGTCGAAGTTAAATCCCTGAAAACTGAAGTGATGTGCCTTAAGCTAGAGAACGCTAAGCTTAGGGAAGAGGTGAAAGTGTTAGGGAAGAGCCCGGTAATTGAGGTAGTTCAACCAATGGTGTTTGTCCCAGCCAAAAGAGGACTAGGATACGAGTCTGACACTAGGAACTCTCTCCCTAGTGACTTTGAGGCTAGCAAAACCTCAGAACTTGAATTAGAAAGGGAAAAGACCAAGAACCTTCTTGAAAGAATTCGAGTCCTAGAGAGTGGAGAGAAAGGTCAAAGGGACTATTACACTAACTCCACTTGTCATAGGATCTATAAGAAGATTGCTAAGGGGGAAGGTTCAAAAGTTTGTAACCCTCAAAAGATGAAAAAGAACAAAATCCAACGTCCCAACAAGAAGTACTACCTTGGTACTTATTATAGGACGTGTTGGTACTGTGGAAAAGGAGATCACTTCAAATATGATTGCCTGAAACTGAAGAACGACATTGAAAGTGGCAAAGCTGCTAGGAATAACATTGAAAATGATAAGTCCGTCCCTAAGGCTAACCCTAGACGATCTAAGAGTTCTTTCAGAAAGCATGCTATTTCAAATGATGTGAATATAAGTGACTACATGCCAGAACCAGAGTTCTATTTCTGTAACGAACCAGGTAAGGAACACCTTGCCTGGGTCGCCATACACTAACCTTGTTTTGGCAAGTGAAAGTGAGGGGACGCCCATGGATCATTGATAGTGGCGCCTCAAACCATATGACAGGAAGCCAGATCCATCTCACTTCTATCCAAAGTAGCGCCACGGGAGGAACTGTCTCGTTTGGCAACAAGGGCAAAGGAAAGATCAAAGGGACGGGAACTGCTATTCTCAATCCGTCTATCAAAGCGACAAATGTTAGCCTTGTTGAAGGACTTGGCTTCAACCTCCTAAGCGTCTCTCAAATGTGTGATCAAGGTGAAACCGATCTCAGTGGTTCCGCCCAGCTCCTCCTCTGCTCCTCCCCCAAAAGCTAAGCTCCGCACTCCCTCTCCCTCTCCCCCTAGAGCTTCTCCTCCTCCTCCTCCTCCCTCTGCTCCGCTCAAGGTGAAACCGATCTCAGTGGTTCCGCCCAGCTCCTCCTCTGCTCCTCCCCCAAAAGCTAAGCTCCGCACTCCCTCTCCCTCTCCCCCTAGAGCTTCTCCTCCTCCTCCTCCTCCGCCTGCTCCGGCCGTCGAAGAAGCTGCTCAAGTTCAAGGGACGTCTCCTCCATCCGTTCCCACAGAGTCCTTGGCAAGGACTCCAGCGGTGGACGCACCTCCCACAAAACAGGCGTCCACAGCTGAGGACACAGCAATGGTTGAGTTCCAAGAACAACGGAACGAAGCCTCCGATGACGAGGACGCCCCTCCCCAGGATGAGGAACCTGAGGAAGAGGAGGGAGATGGAGATGAAGAAGATGGTGGTGATGAAGTGATCGTGAGCAATGGCTCCAAGCAGAAACGCTTCAAGAAAATCCTATCGCCGCTCCTCTTCACCGCCGAGTTTCTGGCAGAGAACCAGCGCCAAGAGTTCTTGGATCTTCTTGAGTTCCAGGGTTGGACGCACTTGGGCGCTGAGGCCGCTGATGTTGACCCTGATGAGGTTCTCCGTTTCTACTCAAAGTTCGAAATCACATAAGTAAACGGGAAGCCTCAGGGGACCTTTGAAATCGATGGGGACGAGTACTCAGTTGCTGAGGGCACCGTCCGCAAAACGCTAGGCCTGCGTCCTTCTCCGCAAGATGCTCTGCACGATCTGCCGTGCAAGAACTTTGGCCGTTTCTCCCAAGATGAAATCCTCAACAGAATATTCAATGGGAGACAGCCAGCTGCTAAGGACAGAGTTGCTCATTGCCTTACCAAGACGGGCGTCCTTGCGCATCACTTCATTGTGCGCATGGTCGTCCCCCGCCAAGAGAAGAAGTCCATTGTTCAGATCACTAATAGTATTCTCTTGGACGCTTTCTTGGAACGCAAGCCGATAAACTTGCCCCGAGTAATCTTGGAACACATGGGCAAGTGCACAGGAGGCAGGCACTCTCTTCCTTTCCCCGGCTTGGTCAAGCAAATTCTGAAGCAGCAGGGACTCTATGCTCCTAAACAAGAGCGTTCCTTTGGCATTCATTGGGACGTCAGGCAAATTACACTCCCTCCAGTTGGGAAACTCCGGTGTGATGAGCCCCTTCCGTCCGTTAAGCGCCAACTGGAAAAGGAACGGAAAGAGGCTGAAAGGAAAGCCGAAGCTGAGAGGAGAGCTCAAGCTGCTGCTGCTGCTGAACCTGGAGAAGGAGATCACGAAGCTGAAAATGTCCAAGTAGTTGGGACGCCAGCTGAGGACGCTGCTGATGACGAGGACGAGCTCGATGGTATGAGCGTCCCTGATGAAGCTGAGAGGCACTCTACGAAGTATCTGATGGGCATGATGATCGAGAACCAGTGCATAATGATTGATCTAATTCAGCAGGTTCACGACACACTTCACGTCCACACAGACCTTCTTGAGCGTAACAACGAGCTCCTTGCCCAGAACAACCATCTTCAGGAGCAACACCTCAAAGCCCTTGGCAAGCGTCCCAGAAAATGATCACCTCCCCCCTCTCTAACCCTGAAACAATTTATCATTTCTTGAGTTTTTGTTAAGACAATGGGACGCTGTCCCCGTTTTGAACACTTATTGTGAATGTCTGTAATGAACGTTCTCGTTTCTCATTCTGAATGCCATTCACTACATTTGTGTTTCATTTTGTCTAAGCGTACCTTTCTTTAGTTATGACTTTGTGCTTGCATGCTTTTCGACTTGTTCTCCTTTTCGATGATGCCAAAAGGGGGAAGTATAGTTTTGCAGAGATGCGATTGTCCTTAAGTTATCATAGAAAGCATGTGTTCAGGGGGAATTTCGGCCAAGTCAAAAGGTCGTTAGTTAGGAATAAAATAGAACGCACTTAAAAGAATGTGTTGCATGCCAATCTAAGCTGAAAAGAAAATCAAAGTGTAGTTCCTCATGCTAAAAGCTTTACTCCTGTGTGCATTATTTGAAAGAGTTTGTCATCATCAAAAAGGGGGAAATTGTTGGGACGATATTAAGGACGTCAGTCGTTAATATCCAAACCAATAATAATCGTCCCTTGTTTTGATAATGACAAACTCAAATGTATTTGATAAGTTGTCCAAGTTTTGATCTCAGGTAAGTCCAGTGGACGCACATGAGCGAAAAGGATAACAAGTGAACAGCAGTCCCTATGCTGTAGGGACGCATGTTACCAGAACATCCAAAGCTAAACGTAATTGGCGGAGTCCCTGCGCAAGATAGGACGGAGTCCTCATCAAGAAGGGACGCGCGCCAAAATACGGACGAAGTTCAAATTCAAATCAAGGCCGCCCCAACACGATTACATCATCGTCCGGCCTTAGTCCTCAGAAGGAAGCTTCCTTTGTCTGGGCACGTGTAGACAATGCCAAAGACGTCGCTTTCCCAGCAATGGTCCCCTACCCACGCGGAGGCTTCCCAAGCGTCAACAGAGTTGACCTCCTCAAGACGCTCATCGCACCGTTGATCAAAGATCGAGGATCCTGCCAAGTCTCAGAGGACGCTAGAGGACAAGAATCACTTCCGCTATAAATACTCTCCAAGGAGTATGCATAGCGGTAGAGATGTGTGTGTGCAAGAGTGGACTTTGAAGACTTTCTCTCAAGCTCTCCCGAAGCATTCAGGAACACGAACGAAGATCAAGAAGATCAAGTGAGCTTGAAGCAAGAGAAAGAAAGTCCAAACACATCAAATCCAAAACAAACCACAAATCAATTAGAGTTGTAGTTTGTCTCTCACAACGAACCGTGAGAGACGTGAGTGATAGCTTCCTTATAGCTAAGAGTGTTAGGTTACTTGTTAGGTCGAAAGGAGTGTTACTAGTGAGGCTAAGGACGGACGCTTAGCTCAGAGAAGTGTAACGACTCGCCTAAGTTGTAAGGACTCGCTCTTAATAAGATAAGGGACGGCTATTGAAAATCCTCCAACGGAGGTAGAGGTTTACCCATATGACTAGTTGGTCTTAGTGGGGTTCCTCTATAAATACTCGTGTCCACTTATCTTGTATTCTGTTAAGTCTATTTTCCGCTGCACTAAAGGACGCCCTTAACCCAGTTAAGGACGCCCTCATTAACTGACTTACGATCCATCATCATGATATTTTATTGCTAGACGCCTTTCTCCAACGCCGCCCAATCAATCTTGCCAGAATTGCAATGCAACATATGGCTAAGTGCGGGAGGAAGCGTCATGCTTTGCCGTACCCAGGGGTTGTCAAGCAAATTCTCCAGTCTCAAAATGCTTATAATGACAAAACCCCCACTGAGACGCTGGGACTAACTTGGAACAAGAAGAAAGGTCTGCTGGAAATAAGGCACAATGAGGAACTTCCCTTAATCAAGAAGCAGTTAGAAGCTGAAGCTGAGGAAGCTAAGAAGAAAGCTGAGCAAGAACGCCTCGCCCAGGAAGCTGAACAAGAGCGTCTTGCCTCAATGCATCAAGAGACAGCTTTTGAAGTTGAGCCTGCTGTAAACTTCGCTGCTCTTGACCAGATGTTGATGGCGTCGTCCCCTCCTTCCTCATTACCTCATAGGGACGCTCCCTCTTCTAGCTCGGGTCCTTCGCCTATTCCAGCTCCAGCTAATCCTGATCAGCATCCTCCTTCGGAACTAATGGCAGCTATCTTGAACAATCAGTGTCTGATTCTTTCGTCTCTCAAGGACTTGTCAACGACATTCACAAAGTCGGCGGAACTTCATGAGAAGCTTCTCCAATTTTACCAAGATCAAAGCCGCCGTCCTCAGTGATCGCCATTGTTGGGACGCTATCAAGGACGCTTGCGTACTTGGTAGTGTGCCCACAACCGTCCTTTAGTTTTGATATGACAAACTCACTTTGATTCTAATCAATTTGTCCAAGTGTTCAGGAACGCCAGTGACAAAAGGACAACAAGTGTGTATGGGCGTCCCCTAGGTTTAGGGACACTAGCTAACAAGAAGTAAGGACCAGCTAGAGACTACTTGAGCAAGGACGGAGTCCCAAGCAAGTAGGAACGCAAGAAAGGAGTCCTTACTCACTAGCCGACAGGATGACATCACTCGACAACATTTGATCATCCAAGGACACGTGGAGACCGATCCTGTAGCAGAGTCCAACACTACGTGGCGGACGATCCTGTTGTAGAGTTCATCAACACGTGGCGGCCGATCCTGTAGCGGAGTTCATCACACACAGCTGGATGCAGGAAGCTTCCTCATCACCGCCATCATACGTGGAGGAAGATCTTGTAGCCACGTCCACCAAGGGCATGATCGTCCCAGAGAAACGACGCCCTTCCCAAGTCCTATAAATAGCCTAAGGCATTTATTGTGATGTTAACGCTTTCAGAGAATATTCAGAGAGAATCAGAGGAAAGCGGCTGACTCAAGAACACGAAGAACTAGCTCAAGAACTCAAGAATAGTGCTAAGACTTGTGCTAGATCGAGTTAGATTTGTAACCAAAACCACAAAACAGTTTGTATTCAGAAAAACCCAAAAAGAGAAAGAGAGTCCTACGAAGTACTGTAGGACGTAGGGATAGAGTCCTTTAATAGATTGAACTCGCTTAAGTTGTAGGTTTAGAGGAGTCCTTTACTAGTGGACTTAGAGAAAAGCTAAGTGCCAGAGAACTGTAAAGACTCGCCAGTACAACTGTAAGGACGTTCAATATAAAGGAAAAGCTATTCAAAAATCCTCCAAGGAGGTAGAGGTTTACACTCAAGGACTACTTGGTCTTGAGTGGTTCCTCTATAATTCACTGCGTTCATCTTTACTTGTTTAGTATTTTATTCCGCTGCATTACTCAAGGACGCCCCTACTCCTCGTAGGGACGCCTGACCAACGGACGCCTTTACCAAAGTAAAGGACGTCCCTCAATACTAACGATCCAACAATTGGTATCAGAGCAGGCGCTCTAGATTCTTATTGAGTTGCAGGTAAAAGATGGACATGGAACCTATTGGAATCTCTTTTGTGAAGCCTCCGCGCCTGACGGACGGCAACTTCAACCGCTGGAAGATCAGGTTTGAGAACTTCGTTAGAAGTCAGAACTATCAATGCTGGAGAGTGATCATGAAAGGTGACCTTACCGTTCCTGCTGACAAGAAAGATAAAGAGGATGAGTGGGGTCCTGATGAATTCAAGCTCATGGAAACAAATGCTAAGGCAATATGCTTCCTTCAAGCGTCTCTTTGCGAGAGGGACGCCACCCGAGTTAGCAATTTGGCAACAGCCAAACTATAATGGGAAGCTCTCGAGAAGTACCACTTGGGTACGGCTGAGATGAAGGAAGATGTTCAGCTTGAAATTAAGAGAGAGTTCTATGCTTTCAAAATGTTGCCCAATGAAACAATTAAGGACTACTCATACCGTTTTGAAGCTCTTGTCACCAAGATGAGGAACTTGGGTATCCCAGAAACTGAAATTTCAATGAGGAACAGAGTCCAAGTGGTCATTGATGGACTAATAGGAAAGTGGAACTTTGATAGAACCACGTTCAAGGAAAATACAGCTAACAAGACTCTAGATATGGAAGAGATCTACGGGAAGTTGAGAGGATATGAAGCAAGGAGGGACTCCGATTTAGCTGAGCTGGCACGGAACCCACAGACAGATCTAGCCTTAATGACTTCAACACCAGAGTACGCTGAGTATCTTCGTCGTCAACGAGAACTTGCTTTAATGGTGGAAGCCAACAAAAATGAGAGCCGTGAGACTAAAGAACAGCTAGATGAAGAAGAAGAACTTGCTCTTATTCACAAAACTCTCCGTTCTTATGGCAAAAGGAACAAATACTTCAACAAACACAAGATGCCATCCAAGAAAGAAAGTCACAAGTACTCTGAGGCAGAGATGAAAGAACTTACGTGTTACAAGTGTAACAGGAAAGGACACTTTGCTAAAAAGTGTACAACGGGAATGTCCTCAAAGGAAATGAAGATAAAGGCCCTCATTGGAGCGTTCGCATCTGCATGGGATAATGGTAGTTCTTCTGATGATGATGATGAAGAACCTGATGAACAAGTGGCATACATGGCTATGGAGGACGCCACAGTTGTTGAGGAGAACGTTCCGAAATCTGAAAATGAGGTAACCCGTGAGTCTATGATAAGTTTTTTAGAAAATTGTTCTAAGTCTAAGCTTATTAAACTCATTAGTAAAATCATGGAAGAAAGTGTGGTCATGCAACATAGAATGGATGAACTTGAACTTGAAAATGAAAATAATGTGGCTGAATGTGAAAACTGTAGTTCCATGACCATTCAACTAGAGTCCTCATGTGAAGAAACTAAGTGCCTAAAAACTGAAGTTATGTGTCTCAAACTTGAGAACGCTAAGCTTAGGGAAGAAGTAAAAGTGTTGGGAAAGAGTCCCATAGTTGAGGAAGTTAGACCAATGGTTTTTGTCCCAGCCAAGAGAGGTCTAGGTTATGAATCTGACACTAAGAACTCTCTACCTAGTGACTTTGAGGCAAGCAAAACTTCAGAACTTGAACTTGAAAGGGAGAAAACCAAAAACCTTCTTGAAAGAATTAGAGTCCTAGAGAGTGGAGAGATAGGTAAAGAGGACTACTACACTAACTCCACCAGTCATAGGATCTACAAGAAGATTGCTAAAGGGGAAGGTTCTAAAGTTTGTAATCCTCAAAAGATGAAAGAGAACAAAATCCAACGTCCCAACAAGAAGTACTACCTTGGTACTTACTATAGGACGTGTTGGTATTGTGGACAAGGAGATCACTTCAAATATGACTGTTTAAAACTGAAGGAAGACATAGAAAATGGAAAAGCTGTTAGGACTAACATTGAAAATGATAAGTCCGTCCCTCAGACAAACTTTAGGCGTCCTAGACGTTCTAGAAGTTCTTTTCGAAAGCATGCTATTTCAAATGATGTTAATTTGAATGATTATTTGCAAGAGCCAGAGTTCTATTACTGTAACGAACCAGGTAAGGAACACGTTGCCTGGGTCGCCAAACACTAACTTTGTCTTGGCAGGTGGAAGTGAAGGAACGCCCATGGATCATTGATAGTGGCGCCTCAAATCATATGACAGAAAGCCAGATCCATCTCACTTCTATCCAAAGCGGTGCCACGGGAGGAACTGTCTCGTTTGGCAACAAGGGCAAGGGAAAGATCAAAGGGACGGGAACTGCCATTCTCAATCCGTCCATCAAAGCAACAAATGTGAGCCTTGTTGAAGGACTTGGCTTTAATCTCCTTAGCGTTTCCCAAATTTGTGACCAAGGTGAAAATCTAGTCACATTTGACTCAAAGCAGTGTCTCGTCATCAACAAGAAGTCCAATAAAGTTGTTCTCAAAGGAGTACGCCAAAACAATGTCTACATCTTCAACCAGGAGTTCAAGCCTAAATCAGAATTGTGCCTATCTGCTTCAAAGGTGGACGCTGACCTCTGGCATCGCCGCCCGGGCCATACTGGACCAAGCACAATCCTCAAGCTACACCAAAGAAATCTTGTTAAAGGACTTCCCCGAATTGATCCTGAGAAAGTTGAACAGTGCGAAGCCTGTATCAATGGAAAGCAAACAAAAACGTCCTTCAAATCTAAGAATGAAGTCAGTACAAAGAAGCCTTTGGAACTTCTCCATATGGATCTTTGTGGACCAATGAGGACGCTGAGCTACGGTGGAAAGAGGTACATTTACGTTCTTGTAGATGATTTTTCTCGATTCACTTGGGTTCTTTTCTTGGTGTCAAAAGCAGATTGTTTCAATTCATTCAAAGTCTTCATCAAACAAGTAGAAGTTGCCTTGAGACGCCTCTCAAAGCCATAAGATCAGACCATGGGACGGAGTTCCAGAACTCATAGTTTCTGGCCTACTGTGATCAACATGGTGTCTCGCATAACTTCTCAGCTCCAAGGACTCCTCAACAAAATAGAGTTGTGGAAAGAAAGAACAGGACGTTGGAGGATATGGCAAGGACTATGCTCTTGGCAAATAGCATCCATAAGTACTTCTGGGCGGAAGCTATTGCTACAGCATGCTACATCATCAATCGTGCCATGATCCGTCCTCTGCTGAAGAAGACGTCTTATGAGTTGTTGAATGGAAAGAAGCCTCGCATTGATTACCTCAGATTTTTTGGGTGCAAGTGTTTCGTCCACAACAATGATAAAGAAAAACTTGGAAAGTTTGATGCAAGAAGCGATGAAGCCATATTTCTTGGGTACTCTCTCACCAGCAAAGCATATAGAGTTTTCAACAAAAGGACTCTAAAGCTTGAGGAGAGTATTCATGTTGTGTTCAAAGAGAGCTCTTCTCACAAAGAAAAACCAAGTAAGAAAGAACGCTCTTCTTCACAACAACAGGACGACTCTGAAGACGAAGGTGAAGATTGGTCCTTAGGAAAATACTATGTTCCTAAGGACGCTACCCCAAATCCTGAAGAAGTCTCAGTGGACGCCCCTAGTGTTGTCCAGGGAGTTCCCTCTCGTACGTAGTGAATCTCCAATTCAACAAGATGTGGTTGAATCAAGTCAACAAGGCGAGCAACGCCAAGGTGTGGACGCTCTCTCTGAGGGGAAACACACTGAGGACAATGCTCAAAGTGATAGTGATGATTTTGATGGAGACATTGATCCAAGGTTTGCTCAATTGTTTCAAAGGGAGTCCCGCTTCTCTAGGGACCACCCAACATCTCAAATCGTCTCAGATATCTATCAAGTAGTTCAAACAAGGTCAGCAGCAAGCAAGTCCTAGAGTGCTAATTTATCTTTTGGTGCTTTCAATGCCTTTGTCTCTATGGTGGAACCAAAGAACATCAAGGAAGCACTCCAGGACGCTGACTGGATTCAAGCGATGCAAGAAGAACTTAATCAGTTTGAAAGGAACAAAGTTTGGACCCTCGTCCCAAAGGCAAAAATATCATAGGGACGCGCTGGGTGTTCAGAAATAATCTTGATGAAAGTGGACGTGTGTCTAGGAACAAGGCAAGACTAGTGGCTCAAGGATTCAAGCAAGAGGAAGGCATAGACTATGATGAAACTTTTGCTCCTGTTGCTAGAATTGAGGCCGTTCGTCTTCTTATTGCTTTTGCCGCCCACAAAGGATTCAAGTTATTCCAGATGGACGTCAAGACTGCCTTTCTCAATGGAAAGCTCAAGGAGGAAGTATATGTTGCTCAGCCGCCTGGCTTCGAGGACGCCTCTCACCCAGATCATGTGTAGTACTTGGACAAAGCTCTCTATGGACTCAAGCAGGCCCCTCGTGCATGGTACGACAGGTTTGCGTCCTTTCTTTTATCTCATGGGTATATAAGAGGTTCAATTGATAAAACTTTGTTCATTAAGAAAGTTCACAAGGACATTTTAATTGCCCAAGTCTATGTTGATGATATAGTCTTTGGTAGTACTAACATGAAACTTGTAGATGAGTTCAAGTCCTTAATGAGTAGTGAGTTTGAGATGTCCCTCATTGGAGAACTCAATTTCTTCTTGGGACTTCAAATCAACCAACTCAAGGAAGGGACGCGCATTCACCAACAAAAATATGTCCATGAAATGCTTGAGAAGTACGGGATGAATACGTCCAAGCCTGTTGCAACCCCTTGTTCTACCAACTCGCGTCTCAACGCTGATGAAAAGGGAAAGGACGTTGAACAAAAGCTTTACAGAGGAATGATTGGCTCTTTGCTCTACTTGACCGCAAGCCGTCCTGTTATCATGTTTGCCGTTTGCTTGTGTGCACGCTTCCAGGCGAATCCAAAGGAGTCCCACATGCAAGAAGTCAAGAGGATCTTTCGCTACCTCAAAGGACGCGACGACCTTTGTCTTTGGTACCCTAGGAAGACGTCCATCAAGCTTGTTGGCTACTCGGACGCTGATTATGCTGGTCATGTGATTGATAGAAAAAGCACTTCAGGAATGGCACAGTTCCTTGGTTCATGCTTAGTCTCTTGGGGATCCAAGAAACAGAACTCTGTGGTGCTTTCAACTGCAGAAGCTGAGTATGTTGCTGCTGCTTCGTGTTGTTCACAAGTCATCTGGATCAAATATCAACTTGAGGACTACCGTATCAATCTTGAAACTATTCCCATTCGTTGTGATAACACAAGTGCTATTGAAATTTCTAAGAATCCTGTTTTTCATTCACGCACAAAGCATATTCATATAAGGCATCATTTCTTGCGTGATAATGTTGAACTAGGACTTATTAGTATGGAGCATGTAAGGACTGAAGACCAAATAGCTGATATTTTCACTAAGGCACTTGATAGACGTCCCTATGAGCATCTAAGGCTGCTCTTGGGGATGATAACTTTTAAGTAGCAAGTCCCGTTCTACTATTCCCTCAATGATTGGCTATGTTTAGTAGATTCTAAGTGTTTAAGGACTGTTATGCATTGAATTCACATTTGCAAGGACGCTAGTGTAAAACTTCATGTGTTTGCTACTTTGGAACGCCATTCAAATTTTCTCTATTTGTCTTGAAAAGAGTATCCCTGATCACCCAACCCGCATCATAAGCCGAAATGATGGGAACTCTAAGCTTACCCTAGCCGAGAACTCTGCAAAAGCGTCCTATGAGCTTCATATTTTTCTTTTACGGGACGTACTTGCTTTGTTCTCAAATGGTTCTCAAGGTGATCACAGGAACGGTTATCAAGGTTATTGGTTTGATTGAAAAGATAAATTTTTGCTAAGATTAAGAGGACGCTCAGTGTTTGTAAGAGAGGACGCCAGTTCAGTTTTGAGAAGAAGTTGAAGAGGCAGAAATTTGAACTTTTGAAAGTTTTAACAGTGACCGTTGCTTTTGCTCAAATCTTAAGGGGGAAGTTTTGCCACGTGTCGCACAGGAAATCAGTGTTAATTACAGTTGTGCCACCGCTTCCTCTATATAATGCTGCAACAGTCGCTCTCAGAATTTATTATTCTCAACCACTTCCCTGCTCTCAAACAGCTCTCACCTCTCTCTAGAATTCCGACGAGTTTCTCTCTCTACAAGTCATCAGAATTATGTCTCAAAGACAGTGGAACGCTGCCGGATCTTCTGCCGGCGGGAAGAGAAGAAAGTTGGTGAAGTCCCACACCATTGAGAAGCCAAAACACATTGCTCTCAACGAATCACTTGTGGACTTCATCAACAAGAAGCCCAAAACCCTGTACATGCTGATAAGGGAACGGATGGATCTTCCTCACATCAAGCAGGATGCCGTGAAGACAAGGAACTACGAGAAGTTTATAGAACGCTTCGTCGTTCACGGCCTGCACAAGAACGACTATCATGATCTGCCTGGCCGGATGGAGGACGCTCTATTCTTCCAACAGTTTGGAGGTGAGAATCTTGGTCCCTTACTTGATCTTATCCCGGACCTCCACAACCAAGTTCTCCCAGATTTCCCTATGTACCCAAGGGACTCTCCGGCTTACAAAATGCTCAAAAACCGTTTACCGAGTCCCTCTCCCCCACCTCCTCAAATTCCCACCGTCACAACAAAGAAGCTATTAAAGTGTCTTGCCCCATCGTCCCCCCTCTCCAAATCATCTAAACCCTTCTCCTCTTCCAAACCTACTGAGATTGTGGACAAGTTTCCACCTCACATCAAAGAGGGATGCTCTAAAAAGGTCCATGACCCAAGGCCCCTCAAAAAGGCCAAGCCTTCAAGCGTCCCCCCTACAAAACGCTCCACAAAAAGGCCTAGCACCACAAAAAGGCCCTCCAATCTCTCCAAGCAATCCACTCCTCCTCCCCAAAAGGCTATCAAAATCACACAACTGCCAACCCCTCCACCGTCCCCCAAGCCTTCAAAAGCCAATGCTCTTATTCCCTTCCAACCCAATCCTCATTCCTCACCCCTAAACTTTGAAAACTGCCCTTCTGCCCCGGCCCATATATCTCCTCCAAAGGACCCCGAGACTCCAAGGTCCCGTCGTCCTTCCTCAGAAAGCGGCCCGGAAGATGTCGAGCAGCGTACCACATTTGAGCACACCTTTCGCCGTCGCAAAACCGGCGAAAAGCCTAAGGTGTTGCTAGTCAAGGACGCTCCGCAACCCGAGCCCGTCTCCTCCTCAAGTTCCTCAAGGTCAAGCTCTTCGGAGAAGAGTCAACATGGAACTCCTGCTGGTGAGTCCTCCCCATTTATTGATGTCACTGGGGACTCTCAAGATGAGGCTGAGGCTGCTCAGACTGAAACTGTTGAGGCTGCTCCTGCTCCGAAAGAAGCAGAAATTGTTGAAGTAGCTGAGGACGCTGGCGAGCACCAGGTCACTCAGAAGGACGCCGAGCCTACTCTGTCTGAAGAGCTCGAGCGAGATGCACAAGAAGTCCCGCCCTACAACCAATCCCATCCTATCCTCAATCCCCTCCCAACTCCACAAGAAAACCCCTCCCCCTCAATCCAAACAGAATCCCAAGTCCCTGCGGACGCTGAGCCCCCAACTGAAACACAAACAGACGCTCCAGACGCTGAGGGCACTTCCCAAGGCAATGCTCCCTCTGATGTTGATCAGGCCACAGCTGGTGGTAATGATGAAAATGCACAAGGCACCGAGGACGCTGCTGGCCAGGAAGATGCAGAAAATGAGTCCGAGAACAGTGAGGAAGAGAGTTCTGATGATGAGGACTCTGAGTCTCCTAAGGGCAAAAAGAAGCGAAAGGACGACAGAGCACCTGTTAACGTTCTCGGCCCTCTGGTTTATTCTAAGGAGTGGCTCGTGTCCTTCGAACAAGAAAAGGAAGTCCTGGAATTCCTTGATCTTCTAAGATTCCAAGGATGGTTGAACGTTGGACCTGCTCCTACAGAGGTCGACAAAGAACAGGTCCGGGCGTTCTACCAAAGTCTGCGCTACAAGTCCAAGGACAGTTCTCTCCACTTCAAGATAGAGGACGAGAAAGCCTTTGTCAATGAACGCCAAGTCCGTCAATTCATGGGACTTAGCACTCAGAAGCCGCCGTCCAACGCTCTAAGTTCACTTCCAGAGAACGGCTTTGAGATGACAGAGGACGAAGAAACTGCTATGATTGAGAGAGTGTTTCAAGGCAAAAGGCCTTATGGACTTGACAAGGTAGCTCACGTGTTGAGCAAAGTCGGCGCCATTGCACACTACTTCATCTGCCGTGCCATCCTTCCCAGGCAAGAGAAGCGTTCTATAGTTCAAACACATGACATCATTTTAATAGACGCCTTTCTCGAACGCCGTCCCATCAATCTTGCCAGAATTGCAATGCAACATATGGCTAAGTGTGGAAGGAAGCGACACGCTGTTGGATCGTTAGTACTGAGGGACGTCCTTTACTTTGGTAAAGGCGTCCTTTGGTCAAGCGTCCCTACGAGGAGTAGGGGCGTCCTTGAGTAATGCAGCGGAATAAAATACTAAACAAGTAAAGATGAACGCAGTGAATTATAGAGGAACCACTCAAGACCAAGTAGTCCTTGAGTGTAAACCTCTACCTCCTTGGAGGATTTTTGAATAGCTCTTTCCTTTATATTGAACGTCCTTACAGTTGTACTGGCGAGTCTTTACAGTTCTCTGGCACGTAGCTTTTCCCTAAGTCCACTAGTAAAGGACTCCTCTAAGCCTACAACTTAAGCGAGTTCAATCTATTAAAGGACTCTATCCCTACGTGCTACAGTACTTCGTAGGACTCTCTTTCTCTTTTTGATTTTTCTGAATACAAACTGTTTTGTGGTTTTGGTTACAAGTCTCACTCGATCTAGCACAAGTCTTAGCACTGTTCTTGAGTTCTTGAGCTAGTTCTTCGTGTTCTTGAGTGAGCCGCTTTTCTCTGATTCTCTCTGAATATTCTCTGAAAGCGTTAACGTCACAATAAATGCCTTGGGGCTATTTATAGGACTTGGGGAAGGGCGTCATTTCTATGGGACGATCATGCCCTTGGTGGACGTGGCTACAGTATCTTCCTCCACGTATAATGGCTGTGATGAGGAAGCTTCTTGTATCCAGCTGTGTGTGATGAAATCCGCTACAGGATCGGCCGCCACGTGTTGATGAACTCTGTAACAGGATCGTCCACCACATAGTGTTGGACTCCGCTACAGGATCGGTCTCCACGTGTCCTTGGATGATCAAATGTTGTCGAGTGATGTCATCCTGTCAGATAGTGAGTAAAAACTCCTTTCTTGCGTTCCTACTTGCTTGGGACTCCGTCCTTATTCAAGTAGTCTCTAGCTAGTCCTTACTTCCTGATAGCTAGCATCCGTAAACCTAGGGGACGCCCATACACACTTGTTGTCCTTTTGTCACTGGCGTTCCTGAACACTTGGACAAATTTATTAGAATCAAAGTGAGTTTGTCATATCAAAACTAAGGGACGGTTGTGGGCCCACTACCAAGTACGCAAGCGTCCTTGATAGCGTCCCAACAATTGCCCCCTTTTTGATGATGACAAACTCTTCAGCAAAATAGTTTTGGCATTGGAACTTAGCATGCATGAAAACTTAGAAGCGTCCTCTAACACTTAGAGAAATTTCAGTAAGCGCAAGTTTTCAATCTTTGATTCTCTACCTTTTTGATTTTAAGGAGAGAAAAGTGTCCTAGAATTTTCTAGACGTCCTCTAGTTTATTCTGGCATGGTGTTCCTTAGACCTTTCACTTAATAGTTCCCCCTTAACACTTGCTTATTCTAGATAACTATTTTTGAAGCGCATCTCTGCAAAACTACACTTCCCCCTTTTGGCATCATCGAAAAGGATAACAAGTGATAAGGACGTTAGCATAAAAACATAACTATAGGCAGTGGAACGCTTAAACAAACATAATGCAAGCAAAACAATGTAATAGCCATTCAAACGGAAGTAGAATAGAGTCATTACAAAACAACGATCACAAAGGATCAAGTGATTTTTAACAAAAAAGAAGCAAAGGCAAAATAATTGAGGGATTAAAGGGGTTGAGGACGGCGATCACTGAGGACGACTTTGGTCTTGATAGAACTTGAGAAGCTGTTCATGAAGTTCTGCCGACTTAGTGAATGCCGTGGACAGGTCCTTGAGAGCCGAGAAGATAAGACACTGATTGTCCATGATAGCACCCATGAGTTCTGCAAGAGGATGCTGTTCAGGATGAGCTGGTGTAGAACGAGGCACTGGACCAGAACTTGAGGAGGGAGCGTCCATGTGGGGTAGAGAAGCAATAGGAGAAGACGCCCTCATGAACTGATCAAGAGCTTCAAGATTAACTGCGGGCTCTTCCTCAAAAATGGTCTCTTGATGCATGGAGGAGAGACGTTCCTGTTCAGCTTCAGCGGCTAGGCGTTCTTGCTCAGCCTTTTTCTTAGCTTCCTCAGCTTCCGCTTCCAACTACTTCTTGATGGAGGGCAGTTCCTCGTTGTGCCTTATTTCAACATGTCCTTTCTTGGGGTTCCAGTTCAGACCAAGTTCCTCAGAGGGAGTACTTTCATCATAAGCGTTCTGAGCTTTGAGGATTAGCTTGACTAGGCCGGGGTATGGCAAAGCATGTCGCTTCCTCCCACACTTAGCCATATGTTGCATAGCAATTCTGGCAAGATTTATGGGACGGCGGTCGAGAAGAGCGTCAATCAAAATGAGATCATGAGTTTGAACGATAGAATGCTTCTCTTGCCCGGGAAGGACGGCGCGACAAATGAAGTAATGTGCAATGGCGCCAACTTTGCTCAACACATGAGCCACTCTGTCAAGTCCATAAGGAGTTTTAACCCTGGAATACTCTTTTAAGCACAGGCAGTTCTTCATCAGTTGTTTCAAAGCCACTTTCCGGGAGGGAGCTTAGTGCCTTGGACGGCGGCTTTTGTGTGCTCAGTCCCATGAAGGCACGGACTTGGCGTTCAGTGACAGATGCTTTCTCATCATCTATCTTGAAGTGTAGAGAGCCGTCCTTAGACTTGTAGCGCAGGTTCCTGTAGAACGCTTTGACCTGCTCTTTGTCAACTTCTGTAGGCGCAGGCCTAACGTTCAACCAGCCTTGAAACCTTAAAAGCTCAAGGAACTCCTGAACTTTGTCATTTTCGAAGGATGAGAGCCAATCTTCGGAGTAGATCAAGGGGCTGAGAACTTTGACGGGCGCACCATCAGGCTTGCGTTTTCTCTTGCTTTTTGGAGACTCTGAGTCCTCCTCATCATCATCAGACTCATCCTCAGCATCCTCGGACTCACTCTCCGCAGCGTCCTTGGAGGGAGCGTCCTCTGTGCCTTGTTCATTTGCTTCATTGCCACCAGCTGTGGCCTGTTCGGTTTCAGAAGGAGCTCTTCCTTGGGACGTCTCCTCTGCGTCCTGAACCTCTGTTTGAGTTTCATTTGAGGGCTCAACGTCCGCAGGGACTTGTTCAGTTTCTGTTTGGATTTGAGTGGAGGGGTTTTCTTGTGGAGTTGGGAGGGGATTGAGGATTGGGAGAGATTGGTTGTAGGGTGCGACTTCTTGTGCATCACGCTCGAGCTCTTCGGATAGAGTGGGCTCGGCGTCCTTGTGAGCGACCTGGCGCTCGCCAGCGTCCTCAGGAACATCAACTATTTCGGCCTCTTTTGCCGCAGGAGCATTCTCGACTCCTTCCGCCTCGTCATTAGAGTCCCCAACAACGTCAATGAATGGGGAGGACTCACCGACAGGCGTTCCTCTTTGGCTCTCAGATGAGCTAGAGGAGGAGGAGGAGATGTGCTCGGGCTCTGGAGCGTCCTTGGCTAGCAACACCTTAGGCTTTTCACCAGCTTTGCGACGGCGAAAGGTGTGCTCAAGAGTTGAAAGCTGCTCAGCATCTTCCGGACCGCTTTCGGAAGAGGGACGACGGGACCTTGGAGTCTCGGGGTCCTTTGGCGGTGAGATATGGGCCGGGGCGGATGGGAAGTTTGCAAAATTGAGGGGAGACGAGTGTGGGTTAGGTTGGAACGGTATAAGGGCATTGGCTTTGGAAGCTGTGGGAGAACGGGGAGGAGTAGGGAGTTGGACGATTTTAAGTGTAGGAGGGGGAGCAAGGTTGGATTTCCTTTTGACTGGGCCTTTTGAGGAGCTTTTGGTACGGGGGACGCTTGAGGACTTGGCCTTTTTGAGGGGCCTTGGGTCATGGGTCTTTTTGGAGCGTCCCTCCTTTATGTGGGGTGGAAACTTGTCCACTATTCCTGTGGGTTTTGAAGAGGAGAAGGGTTTAGAAGTTTTTGAGAGAGGGGACGATGGGGCAGGACGCTTCAGAAGTTTCTTTGTTGTGACTGTGGGAATTTGAGGAGGTGGGGGAGAGGGACTCGGGAAACGGGTTTGGAGCATTTTGTAGGCCAGAGAATCCCTTGGGTACATGGGAAAGTCAGGAAGGACGGCGTTATGCAAGTCTGGTATGAGATCAAGTAAGGGAGCAAGGTTCTCACCACCAAACTGCGAGAAGAAGAGAACGTCGTCCATCCTCCCGGGTAAGTCCTTGTAATTCGTGTTGTGGAGGCTTGGGATGACGAATCGTTCGATGAACTTCTCATAGTTCCTTGTCTTAACAGCGTCCTGCTTCACGTCAGGATTGTCCATGCGTTCCCTTATCAGTTTGTACAAAGTTTTGGGCTTCCGGTTGATGAAGTCCACAAGAGATTCGTTCAGGACAATAGGTTTTGGCTTCTCAATGTGGTGGGACTTCACCAATCTTCTTCTCTTCCCGCCGGTAGAAGATCCGGCCACGTTCACTAGTCTTTGAGACATTTTCAGATGAACTTTTAGAGAGAGAAAGTTGCCGGAATGCTAGAGAGAGGGCAGAGCAAATTTGAGAGCAAAGAAGTGGTTGAGAATAATAAATTCTGAGAGCGACTGTTGCAGCATTATATAGAGGAAGCGATGGCACAAACTGTAATTAACACTGATTTACTGTGCGACACGTGGCAAAACTTCCCCCTTAAGATTTAAGCAAAAGCAACGGTCACTGTTCATACGTTCAAAAGTTCAAATTTCTGACTCTTCAACTTCTTCTCAAAACTGAACTGGCGTCCTCTCCTACAAACACTGAGCGTCCTCTCAGACTTAGCAAAAATTACCTCTTCAAGCAAACCAACAACCAATTCGACCGTCCTTGTGATCACCTTGCGAACCATTTGAGAACAAAGCAAGTACGTCCCGTAAAATAAAAATATGAAGCTCATAGGACGCTTTTACAGAGTTATCGGCTAGGGTAAGCTTAGAGTTCCCATCATTTCGGCTTATGATGCGGGTTGGGTGATTAGGGATACTCTTTTCAAGACAAATAGAGAAAATTTGAATGGCGTTCCAAAGTGGCAAACACATGAAGTTTTAGACTAGCGTTCTTGCAAATATGAATTCAATGCATAAAAGTCGTTAAACACATAGAATCTACAAAACATAGCCAATCATTGAGGGAATAGTAGAACGGGACTTGCTACTTAAAAGTTATCATCCCCAAGAGCAGCCTTAGATGCTCATAGGGACGTCTATCAAGTGACTTAGTGAAAATATCAGCTATTTGGTCTTCAGTCCTTACATGCTCCATACTAATAAGTCCTAGTTCAACATTATCACGCAAGAAATGATGTCTTATATGAATATGCTTTGTGCGTGAATGAAAAACAAGATTCTTAGAAATTTCAATAGCACTTGTGTTATCACAACGAATGGGAATAGTTTCAAGATTGATGCCGTAGTCCTCAAGTTGATATTTGATCCAGATGACTTGTGAACAGCACGAAGCAGCAGCAACGTACTCAGCTTCTGCAGTTGAAAGCACCATAGAGTTCTGTTTCTTGGATCCCCAAGAGACTAAGCATGAACCAAGGAACTGTGCCATTCCTGAAGTGCTTTTTCTATCAATCACATGACCAGCATAATCAGCGTCCGAGTAGCCAACAAGCTTGATGGACGTCTTCCTAGGGTACCAAAGACAAAGGTCGTCGCGTCCTTTGAGGTAGCGAAAGATCCTCTTGACTTCTTGCATGTGGGACTCCTTTGGATTCGCCTGGAAGCGTGCACACAAGATAACGGCAAACATGATATCGGGACGGCTTGCGGTCAAGTAGAGCAAAGAGCCAATCATTCCTCTGTAAAGCTTTTGGTCAACGTCCTTTACCTTTTCATCAGCGTTGAGACGCGAGTTGGTAGAACAAGGGGTTGCAACAGGCTTGGACGTATTCATCCCGTACTTCTCAAGCATTTCACGGACATATTTTTGTTGGTGAATGCGCGTCCCTTCCTTGAGTTGGTTGATTTGAAGTCACAAGAAGAAATTGAGTTCTCCAATGAGGGACATCTCAAACTCACTACTCATTAAGGACTTGAACTCATCCCAAGTTTCATGTTAGTACTACTAAAGACTATATCATCAACATAGACTTGGGCAATTAAAATGTCCTTGTGAACTTTTTTAATGAACAAAGTTTTATCAATTGAACCTCTTGTATACCCATGAGACATAAGAAAGGACGCAAACCTGTCGTACCATGCACGAGGGGCTTGCTTGAGTCCATAGAGAGCTTTGTCTAAGTAGTACACATGATCTGGGTGAGAGGCGTCCTCGAAGCCAGGGGGCTGAGCAACATACACTTCCTCCTTGAGTTTTCCATTGAGAAAGGCAGTCTTGACGTCCATCTGAAATAACTTGAATCCTTTGTGCGCGGCAAAGGCAATCAGGAGACGAACGGCCTCAATTCTAGCAACAGGAGCAAATGTTTCATCATAGTCTACGCCTTCCTCTTGCTTGAATCCTTGAGCCACTAGTCTTGCCTTGTTCCTAGACACACGTCCACTTTCATCAAGCTTATTTCTGAACACCCAGCGCGTCCCTATGATATTTTTGCCTTTGGGACGAGGGACGAGGGACGAGGGTCCAAACTTTGTTCCTTTCAAACTGATTAAGTTCTTCTTGCATCGCTTGAATCCAGTCAGCGTCCTGGAGTGCTTCCTTGATATTCTTTGGTTCCACCATAGAGACAAAAGCATTGAAAGCACAGAAAGCTAAGTTAGCGATCTGGGACTTGCTAGCTGCTGACCTTGTTTGAACACCTTGAGAAGGATCTGAGACAATTTGTGATGTTGGGTGGTCCCTAGAGAAGCGGGACTCCCTTTGAAACAATTGAGCAAACCTTGGATCAATGTCTCCATCAGAATCATCACTATCACTTTGAGCATCGTCCTCAATGTGTTCCCCCTCAGAGACAGCGTCCACACCTTGGCGTTGCTCGCCTTGTTGACTTGATTCAGCCACATCTTGTTCAACTGGAGATTCACTTCGAGATGGAACTCCCTGAACAACACTCGGAGCGTCCACTGAGACTTCTTCAGGATTTGGGGTAGCGTCCTTAGGAACATAGTATTTTCCAGAGGACCAATCTTCACCTTCGTCTTCAGAGTCGTCTTGTTGTTGTGAAGAAGAGCGTTCTTTCTTACTTGATTTTTCTTTGTGATAAGAGCTCTCCTTAAACACAACATGAATACTCTCCTCAAGCTTTAGAGTCCTTTTGTTGAAAACCCTATATGCTTTGCTGGTGAGAGAGTACCCAAGAAATATGGCTTCATCGCTTCTTGCATCAAACTTTCCAAGTTTTTCTTTATCATTGTTGTGGACGAAACACTTGCACCCAAAAACTCTGAGATAATCAATGCGAGGCTTCTTTCCGTTCAACAACTCATAGGACGTCTTCTTCAGTAGAGGACGGATCATGGCACGATTGATGATGTAGCATGCTGTAGCAATAGCTTCTGCCCAGAAGTACTCGGGGACGCTATTTGCCAAGAGCATAGTCCTTGCCATGTCCTCCAACGTCCTGTTCTTTCTTTCCACAACTCCATTTTGTTGAGGAGTTCTTGGAGCTGAGAAGTTGTGAGATACACCATGTTGATCACAATAGGCCAGGAACTCTGAGTTTTGGAACTCCGTCCCATGGTCTGATCGTATGGCTTTGAGAGGCGTCTCGAGGGCAACTTCTACTTGTTTGATGAAGACTTTGAATGCATTGAAACAATCTGCTTTTGACACCAAGAAAAGAACCCAAGTGAATCGAGAAAAATCATCTACAAGAACGTAAATGTACCTCTTTCCACCGTAGCTCAGCGTCCTCATTGGTCCACAAAGATCCATATGGTGAAGTTCCAAAGGCTTCTTCGTACTAAATTC
Organism: Polygonum maritimum; assembly: GCA_963924305.1. Classification (NCBI taxonomy): domain Eukaryota; kingdom Viridiplantae; phylum Streptophyta; class Magnoliopsida; order Caryophyllales; family Polygonaceae; genus Polygonum; species Polygonum maritimum. Next base: position 25,079,416 of record OZ002737.1, on the reverse strand, counting down.
ATTCTTGGACTTGAAAGACGTTCTTGTTTGCTTCCCTTTGATACAGGCTTCGCACTGTTCAACTTTCTCATGATCAATTCGGGGAAGTCCTTTCACAAGATTTCTTTGGTGTAGCTTGAGTATTGTGCTTGGTCCAGCATGGCCAAGGCGGTGATGCCAGAGATCAGCGTTCTCCTTTGAAGTAGATAGGCACAATTCTACCTTAGGCTTAAACTCTTGGTCGAAGATGTAGACATTGTTCTGGCGTACTCCTTTGAGAACAACTTTGTTGGACTTCTTGTTGATGACGAGACACTCCTTTGAGTCAAATGTATCTAGATTTTCACCTTGGTCACACATTTGGGAAACACTAAGGAGATTGAAGCCAAGTCCTTCAACAAGGCTCACATTTGTTGCTTTGATGGACGGATTGAGAATGGCAGTTCCCGTCCCTTTGATCTTTCCCTTGCCCTTGTTGCCAAACGAGACAGTTCCTCCCGTGGCACTGCTTTGGATAGAAGTGAGATGGATCTGGCTTCCTGTCATATGATTTGAGGCGGCACTATCAATGATCCATGGGCGTTCCCTCACTTCCACCTGCCAAGACAAAGTTAGTGTTTGGCGACCCAGGCAAGGTGTTCCTTACCTGGTTCGTTACAGTAATAGAACTTTGGCTCTGGCAAATAATCATTCAAATTAACATCATTTGAAATAGCATGCTTTCGAAAAGAATTTCTAGAACGTCTAGGACGCCTAGAGTTTGTCTTAGGGACAGACTTATCATTTTCAATGTTAGTCCTAGCCGCTTTTCCACTTTCAATATCTTCCTTCAGTTTCAAACAGTCATATTTAAAGTGATCTACTTGTCCACAGTACCAACACGTCTGATCGGTCCGGGTGTGGTGGTCAAAATTTAAATTTATAAACCGAACCTCAATTGTAGTAAAGAGGTAGGGTGTCGAACACACGGGAGTTCGTGTGTTGAGAGTACCCGAAAGACTAAAAGAAAGGTAGAAGAAAGGCAAAACGAGGAAAAACAAGGGAAATCACCTCGGACCGACACAAGTCACTTCGGTCCGAGGGTGGATCGAGGTCAATTTAGCCGGGACCGACTTACACTACGTCGGGCCCGATGTACTGGGGAACTCGGTCTTACTCAAATAGTAGATCGGTCTTGGGTTTTTGGGTTCCTTCCCTAACTAGACTTAGGTAATTCCACCCCAATTCAGCCAATAAGTGTTGATCCTTGTTAGATCGAGGTTGCTAGCCTTCGATCCCTCCACTCTACACTTCGACCCAAGGGAGTTTTCACTCTCCTTCGATGTTAGGTCTAGTGATGGGTTAGAGATCACTTTCGCTTACTCTTACGAATCAGAAGCCCTATATCCCTTGTTTCCACAAGAGAATTGAAGCTTAGTGTAGAGAAGATTCATAGATCAAGCACTCAAAGGCTATGGAATTGGGGGTTCCTACCCAATCCTAGCTAGGGGTTTCCCCCATAGCCCAAGACTATGGAATCTACTCCATCAAGTAAGAGTAAAAAGCCATCAAATGGAAAAGCAAGCAAATCTCAATCATCAAACTCAAATTGCATTCAAATCTCAAAGGGTTCACAAGATCCAAGTCTTAATTCTACTAAATCAAAAGCAAATCAAGTACAAACTTACTAAAACTCTCTCTAGCTCCACCGATTTCCTCCTCTTCTCCTCCTCCTTTCTTCTCCTTGCTCTCCAAGTCTTCCTTGAGCCTTTGAGAGTGATTTGGTGTGTGATTCTTGTTGGATCCTCTCTAATCTCCCTCTAATTATCCTTTTTTCTTGATTGGGGACCAAGGAATTCCAAATTAGAAGAAGGGCAAAATTGGATGATCACAACATTTATGCCTTGGAGCCTAATCTTCTCAATTGCCAACTCGGACCGACACGCTGGGGACCTCGGGCCCGACGTTGGGAACGTCGGTCCTGTGCTCTGGTTGCTCGAACTCGGGCCCGATGTGGTGGTACTCGGTCCTGGGCCTCGATCCTTGTCTCTTCTTGGTCTTCCTTTGGTTCCTCTTTGATCTTTGCATGGCTCTTCCGTTCCTTGACTCCTTTGCTTAGCTCCTCCATAGATGCTCCTCCAAAACGTCCTCATTTGAGCCATTCTACCTACAAATCATAACAAACTCGCATAGTTTCCGAATCTTAAAGAAAACCGGGAACTAAGCTAAAAAGGAATGAAACTAATAAAGAAGGGAATGAAAAACACATATTTACAAGGGAATTTAACTACTAAAACACCACCAAAATGAGAGACATCAGAATACCCCATACTTAGACTTGCTTGTCCTCAAGCAATAACAATGTAAGCAAGACCGAAGCACAATCTTCAAGTAAAGCCTCATATGAAAAACAAGTAAGAACAAGTGATAGATATGCTAGCAAGATTACATCATCACACATGATCAAGTGTTCAAGGAATAAAGTTTAATACAACAAAGCCTCACTTTAGGTATGTAGAAATGTGTATCACTCATCATGTGTTTAGGCTTAGCAATGAACACTCAAACTCAAGAATCATGCAAGTCAAGGCTTTACCATTGAAGCTAATATCACCAATTCCTCCACCTAGAGATGCCTATTACAATGCACACAAAGAATATGAACTTGGCTCAATGGAGGTCCTCAAAGAGGTTCCATTCGGCCGGGTTGTAATGGGGCTTTTGGTATTTCTCAAGGTAGGAATCATTTTGGTCTTGTGGTGCTTACAATGGGGATTGAACTTTCTAGTCTCTCACCAACTTTACCAAATTCTTCCACTTTCAACTTCACTCATCCAAAAGACTTTGATTTTTCTCCTTTTCTTTTCTTTTCTTTCAACCCACATTTCACTATACATTCCACTTCATCTTTGCACTACACTTTTTGTTGGATTTTTTCACACTTTTTCCACTAGGATCGACTTGCTCTAACTCGGGTCCGATGTGCACTTGAACTCGGTCGGAACCCTTTTCTTTCACTTAAGCACTTTGCTTTCAATCCACTACTTTTCCAACTTTTTCTTTCTTTCTTCTCAACAAAGATGCACTACCCACTTGATTTATAACTCCATTTTTCGCCCTTCACCAAAGAGAATCTCATATTGGTCTAAGGCTAAAACGGGGCTACAAACAACGGTTTATCTTCAAGGTAGGATATGGAAGATTTTGTGACTAAATGAAATAAAGTTCAAATCAATGTGACAATGCATAGAACAAATCTCATATCGGTCTCGGAAAATAGATAAACACCTCAATAGCAAGTTTTACTAAGCATGCATGAGCTAATCACACAAGAAAATGAGGGATATGCAAATATGAACAAGCATCCCTAAAATGGCCAAAAATAATCTCACAAGGGTCACTCAAGCTTAGTTGCATCAAATTTCATCCTAGAACTCATGTGCTCAATAAAAACATGCAAGATATCATATCACATTAAAAGCAACATCCATTAGAGGCTAAACTATCCAAAAATATGCAAAGGAATTTACATGCTCTCATCATCATTAGCCTTCATATGGACATCTAAGATGGGAATTCCTAGTCCAAAACAAAATCTTTTTGTTGTTTTCAACCGAAAATTTTTCACATTTTTAGGATTTTTCGAAAATTTTCTCAAACACAAAACAAACAAACTCATCCATTCATACCATAAAATTCAATCCTCATTCATGCATCACATATCATGCCACTAACCCAAAATGAAACATCCCTTAAACAAAACACACACAAACACACATGGAACTATGAGCTACTAACCCACCCCATACTTAAAATTTTGATGTCCTCATCAAAAGAAATCAAAACTCAAAAGTAAAGAGAAGAGTAGAGAAAGCTCACAATTTCCTTATTCTTGAATGGCTTGTTGAGGCTTAGTTCGCTAGGAGGAGAGCCCATGTTGCCCTTACTTCTTCACTTGGGTCAATCTTATCATAGAACTTTTTCACTCGATGACCATTTACCCGAAAGATCCTTCCATCGTCACCCATCAAATCTACCGCTCCTTGAGAAAGTATTTGATGTACCACAAACGGTCCGCTCCACCTCGTTCGAAGCTTGCCCGGAAACAACCGAAGTCGTGTATTAAAGAGAAGAACCTTGTCTCCGACTTGATAGGTTTTTGGGACCAACTTCCTATCATGCCATTTCTTAGTCTTCTCTTTGTACAACTTGGCGTTTTCGTAAGCTTTCAAACGCAACTCGCCCAACTCATGAAGGTCTAGATGTCTCTTTTCTCTGGCTAGATTCACATCCCAATTCATCTCTTTGAGAGCCCATTTAGACTTGTGCTCCAACTCCACCGGCAAATGGCAAGCCTTGCCAAAGACTAAGTTAAATGGTGTAGTCCCTAGAGGCGTCTTGTAAGCGGTCCTATAGGCCCATAGTGCATCATCAAGCTTAGATGCCCAATCTTTCCTTGACTTAGACACCGTCTTCTCCAAGATAGCGTTGATTTGACGATTTGAAACCTCCACTAGCCCACTTGTTTGAGGGTGATATGGAGTAGCAACTCGATGAGACACCCCATACTTAGTCAACACATTCTCAAAGCATCTTTCAATGAAGTGTGGGCCACCATCACTAATGAGAACTCTCGGCACGCCAAATCTAGCAAAGATGTTGCTTTTCAAGAATTTCATCACAACTCTCGCATCATTGGTCCTTGTTGGAATGGCCTCCACCCATTTATAGACATAATCAACGGCCACCAAAATGTACTTGTATGGGCCCGACGTTGGGAACGGTCCCATGAAGTCGATCGCCCATACATCAAAGAGCTCTACCTCTAGTATTCCGGTTTGCGGAGTCTCATTTCTCCTTGACAAATTCCCCTCTCTTTGGCACTCCTCACATCTCCTCACATACTCATGCACATCCTTAAACATGGTTGGCCAATAGAAACCGTAATGAAGAATTTTAGCCGCGGTCTTTGAACTCTTGGCGTGCCCTCCGGTTGGTGAAGAATGGCAATGGCAAATGACACTTTCAATCTCCTCACTTGGTATGCACCGTCTATAGATTCCATCGCTTCCTTCCTTGTATAGGTATGGATCATCCCAATAGTATTGCCTAGCATCATTTAAGAATTTCTTCCTAGCCGAGTAAGATAAATTTGGTGGGATCACTCCCCCTACAACAAAGTTAGCGAAGTCCGCAAACCAAGGGGTAACCCCTCGTTTCACGGTCTCAATAGATAGAAGACAAGTAGGAGGTGAAGATTTAATCAATTTAGAATGGGATGGAATTGAGACCGAGTGAAGGATCTTACTTGATTTCATGAACCGACATTGCAAGGTATTGAGCCCGACGTGTGAGGATGTCGATCGGGTCGAACAAGTGCACATTCCTCCTGAGACCGACGTTGCAAGCCTTGGTCCCGAGTTACTAGGTACCTCGGGCCGGCGTTCCACACCCCGAGCCCGATGCTTCGCCTTGGTCGATCCATCCTTTCTTTCCTTCTTGCTACTCATTAGCCCTTCATCCGCCCTCATGTTATCTATTTCCACACCATCCTCCATCTCATTCATGTATTCCACGGGCAATCGAGATAAATGATCGGCCACCAAATTCTCCGAACCGACCTTATCCTTGATCTCGTGGTCAAATTCTTGAAGGAGAAGCATCCATCTCAAGAGCCTCGGCTTTGCATCCTTCTTTTTCATGAGGTACTTGATTGCCGCGTGATCCGTATAGACTACCACCTTAGATCCCACAAGATATGACCGGAATTTTTCAAAGGCAAACACTACCGCTAGGAATTCCTTTTCCGTAGTTGTGTATTTGAATTGAGTTTCATCCAAGGTTTTACTTGCATAATAGATGGCATGCAACTTTCCCTCTTTTCTTTGCCCGAGAACGGCTCCCACGGCAAAATCACTTGCATCACACATCACTTCGAAGGGAAGATTTCAATCGGGTGACGCCATGATAGGTGCCGAAACCAAAGAATCTCTCAACCTACAAAAAGCACTCATACAATCCTCAGAAAATTTGAAGGGAACATCTTTCATTAAGAGGTTAGACAATGGTTTTGAGATTTTAGAGAAATCTTTGATGAAGTGTCTATAGAAGCCCGCATGACCTAAGAAAATCCTAACATCACGAACACAAGTAGGTGGGGGAAGTTTTTCAATTATCTCAATCTTGGCCCTATCAACTTCTATCCCTCTACTAGAAATTAGATGCCCTAGAACTATTCCTTCCTTAACCATGAAATGACATTTTTCCCAATTAAGCACAAGGTTAGTTTCTTCACATCTAGTCAACACTCTATCCAAATTAGCCAAGCAAGCATCAAAAGAGGAACCATAAACCGAAAAATCATCCATGAATACTTCCACTATTTCCTCTACCATGTCGGAAGATGGACATCATGCACCTTTGAAACGTTGCCGGAGCATTACACAAACCGAACGGCATGCGTCTATAGGAAAACGTTCCATAGGGACATGTAAAAGTCGTCTTCTCTTGATCATCGGGGTGAATAGGAATTTGCCAAAATCCACTATACCCGTCAAGGTAGCAAAAGTATTCATGTTGTGCTAGTCTTTCAAGAACTTGGTCAATAAAAGTAAGGGGGAAATGATCCTTACGAGTTCCACTATTCAACTTTCGGTAATCAATTTACATGCGCCATTTTGTAGTGGTCCTAGTAGGAATCATTTCTCCTTTCTCATTTTGCACTACGGTCAATCCACCCTTCTTAGGAACTACATGCACGGGACTTACATATTTGCTATCCGAAATTGGGAAGATGATTCCCGCATCCAACATCCTAAGTATCTCACTTTTAACCACTTATTTCATATTAGGATTTAATCGTCTTTGTGGTTCAATAGTGGGTTTATGGTTGTCCTCCATATAGATCCTATGCATGCAAATTGATGGTGAAATTCCCTTTAGTTCCTCTAATGGATAACCTAAGGCTCCTCTATGCTTTCTCAAGACCGCTAGCAACTTAGACTCTTCCTCATCATTCAAATTAGCATTCACAATTACGGGCAATGAAGAGTTAGGACCAAGGAAGGCATACCTCAAGTCTTTTGGAAGCTCCTTTAGTACATGCGAAGGCTCCGGTGGTGCTTGAGTTTCCTCCGTTTCGGCCTTGAATACCTCCAAGTAGGTCATCCCACTCTCCACCTTCTCATCTTCCTCTTGGTTAGCAATCACCCCTTCGTTCTTCACTTCAACTCCATAGGGTGGTGGGATGGCTTTCAACTCTAGCTTCCTTGTACTTGGCTTGTTAGATATAGCTTCCCATTGCACTCCACTTGGAAGAAATTGGACCATCTTGGCTTCTCTATGCAAAGCTTCCTTTGAAGTTGGTTTGAAGGAGAAATCGAGCTCTACTCCTCCAAATTCAAGGGACAAGTGACCTTTCTTCACATCTATCACGGCTCCAACCGTAGCAAGGAATGGTCTTCCCAAGATGATAGGCTCACCCGGCACTTCTAACATGTCAACCACAACAAAGTCCGTTGGGACATAGTGCCCTTCTATACACAATGGGTAATCTTCCACAACTCCAATCGGCTAAATTGATGTTCCGTCGGCTATGGTCAACCTCATGTTAACCGGGGCAATGAGTCCCATGGCGGTAGACTTCCATATGGTGTATGGTATAACACTAGTGCTTGCTCCAAGGTCACACAATGCTTGAAACTTCCTTGATCCAACACTCACGGTGATGGCAAATCTTCCGGGATCACCTAGCTTTTGAGGTAGCTC